>CACVBM020001230.1:0-96811 GCA_902728155.2 Microthlaspi erraticum | reverse complement strand
GCTGGCAAGCGTGTAGGAACCAGAGTTCCATGTCCTGCAAATAAAACTCATCATAAGATTAAGCTCTAGAGAGGAAAATGTGTATTATCACCGGATACTATACTCGGCCGGTTGTAGATCGTAACATGCAGTGGAACCAAAGTACAATCCTACCTGGGGGAAAAGCTAAACCAAGAAAGCAGTACTTTAGATAAACAAGCATCCGGTACCTGAAAAAGAAATAGAGTTCAAAAAACTCATCACTGCTGTGGGTGCAAATATTACATTGGGGTCATGCAGCAAATATTGCAATTAGCTATATGCATAGGTGGTCTATAGGATTTGTCATGTTAGATGGAACGAACTGGGCCTTTTGAATTATAGGTTTACCTCTAGTCCATAACTGAAACAAGCGAGGAGGGGGCTTTCAAGTTCAGTTTTGCACAAAGTTTTATTAACCAGAACAAAGTGTTACGAATTAACATACATACCCAATGGCTGTAGCCCGTTGCCTCTCACTGTTCCGTAAGACAATCAAGAGCTCCTCCAGAGGGGACCGGAAATCATCCAACCCTTTGTTAAAGAGATAGAGCAAGGCCCCATAAAGCCCATGCTCACGGCAAATTCTGACAACCTAACCAGTGAGGAAAATGTCAATATTCAACGATAATACTACATCAACTTGCTGAAGTAAAAGACCAAACAGGACACGTGAAATTGTCTGCAAACTGTGACCTGATTGAAATCTAAGGAAGAAATATCCATGTGAAGAACACACTGCTCAATTCTTTGTAGCCATCCTTTCCTACTATAATGTTCTACCAGCGCTTGCATAATCTGAGATGATAAAAAAAAAATATATATATATATATATAAATATATATATCATAAAATAAATAGCACAACACCCTTGAGGAAATATCTTATAATTGCATAAAAGTTACCTCTGGAGGAAGAGATCCAAGCATGTCCTTCAAAATATAAGGCTCCAGAAGCTCCAAAAATGTATCTAGAAAAACCATAAGTAGTTGCCGAAATGAATAAGGAGAAATCATAATGTCTCATCATACACAAGGAATTAATAGTCATCAAGCCACTAAATGAGGTCAAACACATGTAGAAATGAACAGCAGATTCCAAAGCACATGTATGCTGCACTATCGTCCCCTAATAGAATATCTCACCAATTAACCTTGAGTATCAAAGTATAAGAATTAGCATTGCACTCTATCAATTAAAAAAGTATAATGCCCTTTCATTTAACAAATAATACAATTAATCTAAAGCGTTAATAGAAGACATAAAGTAAAAGTAATGGATATTATGCTGCAACGCAGCTAAACATCTATGTGTATGTATTATGAAAAATGGCATAGGTACGAAAAGCAGTAACATAAAGGAGCTACTAACATAAGTTATTCCAAGATCGGTAGACCAAAGCTCTCTAAGGATTTAAGCAAAGCAAGAATTAGAAGCTAGCAACAAGCAACCTATAAGGAACTAGTCACAGTCCAAATGTGGTGAACATTTTTACTAGTTGGGATGATACTGAATCCCGTTCCTTAATAAAATGTAGCACTAAATAAGAAAGTTGATGGATATACACAGAGAGCTGAAATATATACCTCTTTGTTGTACAGCCACAAATCTGGAAAATATTTCATCGAAAAGCAAATCCATCCTGTTAATATGAACACAGAATTCAACAGCAACACCACCAACACGATTGTATTGTTCTTCTATCTCTAAATCGGCATTCTTGGTTCCACTGTTTGGCTCATGAGTTGCTCCATTTTTTTCAGTCTGATTGGAAAATGCTATTGAGATATAAGAAAATACTTCATCTACATAGGAAAGTAGCAACTCTGCTAAACTGGGTGCTATGGCTTCCCTTATGGCGTCCACAGTTTTGGGAAGGTCAACAACCCCATGGGCTTGCCCATTAAAAAGTGACATTGCCATGTTAAATGCACCCATCCAATCACCTCCTCTCCTTAAAACATCAACCCGCTCCTTCCATGGCAAAAGTCTAGAGATAATAAGATGCCCAGTGCCAAGAATGTATACAGAAGCCCCTCTGACACCCACAGAGTTGTGATAAGCTTTCTCAGGATTTCCAAAGACATTGGTAAAGTACGTATGATAGGAAATCAGGTCATTCCCTGAAGAACCATTCAGAGAAAAGTTTGTCTGGTGAATTGCCACACCATCTCTTGTGAACAGATACAAATGGCCCGTCACAGTTGGGATCACCAGCAACTGCATATGCAGAGAAAAGCAGAGAAATCATGAACATGCATTTGCTTAGAAATATATTTAAACTCGTATACACACCTGGTCATCCAGCCAAACCACACCAATAGCTGCACTTTCAAGTGACCATTTCGCATAGTCCTTTAGGTCTGATTTGACCAACTTGGCAATCTGAACTCTACGATCCCAGGCAATGGCAAGAAAAGAAACCCTATCTTCCGCCTCCTTGGAAGAATTTTCTGCATAATTTCAGTTAAACAAGGTTAAGTAAAACAGTACAAACAAAATACACAATTTTACTGGGAGAAGAATCATATGATTACCCATTGAGGATTTCCAGGCAGTGTATGGCATGGAACCCTCCCGAACCCCTTCAGGCCTAGGAAGGTGTGCATACACCTCCAAATTTGGAATAAGCTTTACCTGAAGAAAACAGGAGAGGATCATTTCCAGAACGAGATCGGTAAATTGAATATGAAAACGAATTTGAATCCATACCACCAGTCCAGTTTGATAGGTGGCAAATATGACAACCCCTTCTTCCACCGCAGATGATTCCTCATTAAAGAGCTTCCAGCTCGAATCAACACCAACCACACCTCCCATCATGCTAGATATACTGCTGGATGGAACTGCAGCGTTACCCCCCTTAGAAGAGACCAAGGAGCTTCCAAAATTTTCATCAGGCAGAGGTGACGCAGAGAGGACCGTTCCATTTTTTTGTCCATCGAGAAGACACTGATGCAATCAAAACAAGGCCAACAAACCCATTCCTCACAGTTAGTAAGGCCGAAACAAGACACCAGAAGAAAACAGACACAAAATCACAAGCCAGCATAACTTCATAAAATACTAAATCTTACCTGTGTTGTGACTGAATACATGTTCAATAGCATAGTCCAAGAGAAAGTATGTTTAAAAACAACACCCTTGGTATCACTTGTAATTGCTTTAAATTGACGAGAACCTTGAGAATCCCGGCCTAGAAAAAACGCATATACTACTGGTGCAGTGTGCTCAGTTATCACTTTTGCTACCGAAGCTCTCCGCACGTCCCAGACTGTAACATGCCCATCACCATAACCAGCTAGCAGGAGACCCCCTTGCTGATTAAAGCAGACTGAAGTAACTGGGGAGTGGGATCTTTCTCCTTGTAAACCAAGCCAAATCATCTACAATTTTGTAAACACAAATGTGTATAGTTTGAGAATATATCTACCCAGATTATAACAAATTTCGCTTGAACAAATAAGAACGTAGAAGACAACCTTTGATTCCATTTGATCTGCAGTATCAGAAGAATATTTACTCGGTACAACGACGATTACCCCCTTGGACATACCCACTGCGATAAAGTTCAAATGAACAGCCAAAACCTGAGGAGAACCATGGTCTCGCTTGAATGCCTGCGACGAAATGGTTCGACTGATGATATTGTCAACATCAACATCAAAGTAACCTAAGTTCGTCGAACCGATCTTAACACCTTCGAGTCTCATTGGCTGAGCAGCAGCACCTTCTTCCCAATGCAAACCAGTATACGCTTGTTTCTTCTCAAACTCTTCAGCCAAGACAAGCTGCTTCCTAAAAGATCGCGATTTTAGTTTCTCTCTTTTGCTTATCCTTTCCTTTTCCAACTCCCCAATCCTCTCTTCTACAAGCTCTGAAATGCCAGACATCGAGCTTCCATCATCAGGAATAAAAGCATCACCTCCCTCTTCTTTAGAATCCAGTATAATTATATCCGAATCATCATGCTTATCATCGCCAACACTTGAGTCATCATCATTTCTTACCTTAACATCGTCATTCTCATCAGAATCGTTCAAAAGTTGAGACTTTTGTTCTGACGTCTCTTCAGGCTCCACCAAAGAAGCGGCAGACATTGTGTCATCTCTGACGCCATCAGCAGCAGCATTTCCGGCTTCCGCTGTGCTCAGCACCTCTTGTTCTGCAGAGAAGTCTCCTTCAGGATCAAAATTACAGGAGGCATTGACTAACTCAGGCTCTAAGTTTGCCTCATCAGCTAAGGTCTCAGTGTTATCACTAGCTACTCGATTATCCTCATCGTGTAGACGAGATTCTCCACCGAGAGGACGAAAATTATCCACCGAATCGAACCCAGAAGCAACTCCAGCAGAATGGCCATTTGACGATAAAATTTCCTGATCGTCTTCATCTTGATTTGAAACGGATTCTTCATCGCCCAAAACCTGCTGCAGCAACTCGCTACTCGCACTGCTAGCTCTCCGTGACTTGATGATCGCAGCGTGTGGCGTAGGAACCAATCTGGAAGCAGCCACAGCCGCTGCAAGCGCCGCGCCGGGCTTCACATTCGACCGCAAACCTGCAAATAGCGACGGCAAAGGCAACTGTCTCAGAGAAGAAGAAGAAGCCGAATTTGGCCGCGCCGGATCGCTTACACGAGGAAATCCGCGATGTATTTCAGATTCGACGGATTCAGGTCTCACCGGGACGTTTAACAGAGCTTCAGATAGGCGGCGAGTCGGATCGTTTTGATTCCGCCGGCTAACTTGGTCTCTAACTGGAGGCGGAGATGACGGGGGAGAAGACGACGCAGATGAAGAACTGGAGGCGTTGAGAATTTCGTCGACTGTACGGTGAGGAACCGAAGAAGAGTCCAAATCGGATTCGGAGTCCGAGTCCGATACCAGAAACGAATCGAGATCAAGTTCCATTTGCGAATTCTTCATATCGGTGAACTTCAAGTCCTTCGTTCCTATGACTTCAAAATAGAGAGATTAGAGCCGTTTGGTTCATCGAACTTTCCGACGTACTCGACTCCGAACATTCTCCGCCGGCAGTAGCCGACGTTCTAATTCAGCTTAAACGAAATAATTAAAAAGGAAACCCTCTGGCAGAGACAGAAGGTTCGTTATTGATTAACTTGAGTCTTGAGAGATGATTAAGTTTTGACCCAAAAAAAAGGTTTATGGGCAAAGAATCGGATACAAATTTGTGTGAGAGAAATCAAAGTCGTCTTCAAGATCAACTTTGTATACTTTGATCTGGAAAATTTAAAGTAAAAACCCTTATACAAACTTGATATTGGATTAACTTTTCACTTTTCGAGTTAGGTTGTATCAGCGTTGATAGTAATTTTCTTTGCTATAATTTTTACTTTTTCAAGATCAAATTTGTAGTATAAGAATCAATTTTTTCCTTAGAAACATAGACATGAGAGAAACTAATGTAATTTATACATAAGATCTCTCATAAACTACTAAGAAGGTCGTGAGCTAATGATAAATTGAGTACATGATATAACAAATGGTAGATGTAGTGTCGAAATATCAAAACTGAAAAATCTCAAATAAACTAAAAAGCAATAAAACATAGCAAAGAGTGAAAAACAAGGAGACATCTAATCGAACAAGCCGAATCCAAGATCTCCATCACTCTCTTCTGCTGGCTCATCCTACAAAACAATCAAAACCAACAACGAGAATCAGTAACCAAAACTGGCAAGAACATAAACCAAAACATTTCAAATAAAATGCTTTTGCTCAAGTATGTACCTTCTTCTCCTCCTTAGCGGGAGCAGCAGCGGCAGCACCACCACCTCCAGCAGCTGGTGCAGCTGCGGTGACTGGTGCACCACCTCCACCGCCACCAGCACCGACGTTCATGATGAGGTCGGTGACGTTACGCTTCTCAGCCATCTTGGCGAAGAGCATTGGCCAGTAACCCTCAATCTCGAGACCAGCAGCTTTGACCACGGTGGCAATCTTCTCAGACTATTGAAAAGAGAGTTAAGGATATGAACCAAACCAAAATATGTTACTAGATTTCAAGTTGATGACCTTGCACACAAGAACCCTAACTCTAACAAACAATTTACAAAGTGGGTGATTCAACACATGTCACAGATATGATCAAAATGATTCCACAATAACAAAACGCTATAAACACTATTAACATAGCATTCAAGATATAGCCAGAACACATAAGCTTTCTCAGATTCGGGGTAATGGGTAGAGAATCAAACAAGAGCTGCATAAACCCTAAAACGCACATTACCGACAGCTCAATGAGTACATAACCTAGAAATGAGTACTATCAAGTCACAGTGATGAACCAACCAGACAAACGATAAAACAAAAAGGTAAAATAGCTTAAAGCATGAGATATAAGGATACAGTGATGGAAATGCCCTCGTCCTCAAGGATCATAACAGCGTAGCTGCAAGCAAGTTCTCCAACTGTCGACATTGTCTCTGCAACCACGTGATAACCAGCAAACAATTAGATCTCCACAACAGCAACAGTAGCCAACGATTATGAATCAAAAGAAGAAAACTCCTAAATTAACTGAAAACCAACCAAAATCTGACGGGAACAACTAATAGGTGTACAGTTTAGACAGTGGATTCGCGAGAAATCTGAAACAAAAACCCTAAGGGAATCGGAAAGGAAGAGAAGGTGAAGAAATACCTCAGGCAGCGATTGGGAAGCCTCGGCAAATTCTTTGGTGGCGCCGCTCGAAAGACAAAATTAGGGTTGCAATGCTGCAAAGTGGGAAATCGTTGCCTTATAAATACAGCGACTCTCCAGAAATTAAGGTTAGGGATCTCTTAAAAGGCCCATTAAAAGCGTTTACACTTTTGATTGAATTGGGCCTGGTTTTATGCATTGGGCAAAGTGGGATTTGATGAGAGGAAGCCCAGAGCCAAGATGAAGAAAGTGTTTGACCAGATGTTTGACTGATTAAATGTAGAAGGCCACGTGTATGGTTGTAGGGGAAGACCACCCTGGTCCATCACGCACCTGATGATGGCTCTGTCCTTTATATCTGGCTCCATGCACGTGATAGCACGAGACTTCCACCAGTTCGTTTTAAATATCTTCTTCTTTTCTCTTAGCTCGTTTTAAAGATTTGGCCAATAAGCTCATCTTGAAAGCTGTCATTTTCTACTATAAATAGCTGGTTTGGTTTAATATGTATCAAGTTGAATTATGTATTGATTTATGTATTCCATGGATTTATCTTGAAAACATGAATACACAGTCGTCGGAATTTTTAAGTACTTTCGAATTCTATCCGTAATATACTCACGAGTCACAAAATTGTAGCTGTGTGTATGCTCACAAGTCACGAGTTAAAAATTTGTAGCTGTGTGTATATTCGTTAACCATGCATATGGCTATAGCCTATAGGTTCGTGCGTATGCATAGGTCTATCTACGTTGTTCGTCTATATTTACGATTAACATGGAATCCATAGGAAGGTCGTGAAAGCAAACGTGTTCATCTAAAACCAAATGATTGTTCTTTTTTTTTACAATCAAATGATTGTTGTCTTGTTCATGACATTATCAAATTTTTAATTTTCTTCCTAGCTAGTTTGTTCGTTACAGCTTAAAAGACAACTACTAATAACATGGCGCATCAAAGATCTCAAGTAAACTATACAATTGGAGTGATAGTTTCTCGTCCGGTAGCATTGTACAATAAAAAAAATGTCAATTTATGTATGTAGATGATAACTAATGGTCAGAGTTAACAAAGCAAAACGACTATGACAAAAAAAATTCACAATACATCAAAACTCAATTATGATCGAATTAAATGTAAGACACTTGACAAATGTAAGCAGGTACATGACATAATGAGAAATTATTAGTTTGGCGAAATGAGAAAAAAAAATAAAATAAATGAAGTGGGAGTAGACTAGTTAAATGAAGAGTCATCGCTGTCATGGTCGTAGTTAAAGAGGCGGTCAGAGTCAGAACTCTTTCTTAAGCAACCTTCCAAATTTATTGTTACTTTCTGTTTCCCAAGATCCACCCACCACTACTCCTCCTCCTCCCTCTCTCTCTCTCTCTCTCTCTCTCTTCATCTTCTTCTTCCTCTTCTGCGCAAGAATCTAAACCAAATCTCATCCTCTTATGTCCGGAAACAGGAAGATGATTGCAATGTGTTGACTGAAGAATCTTAATCCGTACCAAACATGGGGAAGAAGAGTGGTTCTTCTTCTTCTTGGCTCACCGCCGTTAAACGAGCTTTCCGATCTCCGACCAAGAAAGAACATAACAACAACAATGCTCATGGTAATGAAGCTGAGGAAGACGAAGACAAGGTTCGATATTCTAGTCCAGCTCTTGCATCATTCATTCTCTTCAAAGGTTTTTTTTTAATCTTTTTATAATTTATAAACTCTGTTTCTGTAGAAGAGAGAGAAGAGACGGTGGTTATTCAGAAAATCGACGAATCACGACTCTCCGGCGAAGACCTCCGTCGTCGGAAAAGACGTCCCTGCACCGAAATCCACGGAAACGGAGACAAACAACACAACCGTCTCATCCTCTGTTACAGAACAGAAATCCGCCGCATCAACACCTTTCGCCACCGTCTCCGCCGCACCAGAAGCCCCTCCGAAGACGACGGAGCTACCAAATCTCTCAAGACGGACTTATACAGCAAGAGAAAATTACTCAGCTATCGTCATCCAAACTGGTTTCAGAGGTTATCTGGTGAGCAAAAATCTCTCTTCAAATTATCAAATTCCTTAATTATGTTTAATACAAGTAATTAACAGTAATTAGGATTTGGCTTAGGCAAGAAGAGCATTAAGAGCGTTAAGAGGATTAGTGAAGCTACAAGCATTAGTGAGAGGTCACAATGTTAGGAAGCAAGCGAAGATGACACTACGGTGTATGCAAGCTCTAGTCCGAGTCCAGTCACGTGTCCTTGACCAACGCAAACGCTTGTCCCACGACGGTAGTCGCAAATCTGCCTTCAGCGACACTCACAGCGTCCTCGAATCTCGTTATCTCCAAGATGTTTCAGACAGAAGATCCATGGTGAGATCATTATTGCTCTGTTTTCACCAATTAGCTATAGACAAAGCTAACATTTTTAGATGTTTGTTACAGTCAAGAGAAGGAAGCAGCATTGCAGAAGATTGGGATGAGCGACCACACACGATTGAAGAAGTGAAAGCAATGCTGCAACAGAGACGAGACAATGCTTTGAGACGAGAGAGTAATAGCAGTTTATCACAAGCTTTCTCTCAAAAGGTAATTTAAATAACCGGAAATTGTTGGTTTAAACCGGTAATTACATGTCTAATTTCGTTTTGGTTTTGATGAAAGATTCGGAGAACCAGAGGTAGTCAATCTGTGGGAGACGAGGAAGAAGAAGAGAGACCGAAATGGTTAGACCGATGGATGGCGTCTAAACCGTGGGACAAACGAGCTTCAACGGATCAAAGACCACCGGTTTACAAAACCGTTGAAATCGATACTTCTCAACCGTATTTAACCCGCGGTTACTCGAGAACCGGAGCTAGCCCAAGCCGTAACCAAAGGTCTAGCTCACCATCAAGAACCAATTTCACATCAGCTACACCGTCTCCGGCTAAATCCAGACCGATTCAAATCCGGTCCGCGAGTCCACGGATTGGAAGAGATGACCGGTCAACTTACAATTACACCTCAAACTCAAACACACCTAGCTTGAGATCTAACTACAGCTTCACCGCGAGAAGCGGTTATAGCGTTTGCACCGCTTCAACCGCTGCATTGCCGAATTACATGGCGATCACGGAATCAGCAAAGGCTAGGATCCGGTCTCAGAGCGCGCCGAGGCAACGTCCTTCGACGCCTGAGAAAGACCGGGCCGGTTCAGCTAGAAAACGGCTTTCTTATCCGGTTCCGCCGCAGCAGCCACCGGAGGCTGGAGGAGGGTACTACGGTGGTGATAATAACAGCCAGAGTTTAAGGAGTCCGAGTTTCAAGAGTATAGGAGGTTCGCAATTGGGTGCATTGGAGCAACAATCGAATTACTCTTCTTGCTGTACTGAGTCTCTTGGTGGTGGAGGAGAGATCTCGCCTGCTTCTACTTCCGATTATAGACGGTGGTTAAGGTGATTCGAGAATCAACGGTCATGAATTTTTTTCCTCTAATTTTTTTTTTAAAGTTCTTTTTCATAATATATATAAATAAAAATATTTTTGACAAAAAAAGAACAATGACTTTTTAGTTTGTGTTAATGAGCTTTGAGATTGGTGTGAGTGTGTATTGTTGATGTGTTTTTTGTATGTGTATTGTCCTAATGAAGATTGGAAAATGTAATCTTTAAACTAATCATCAGTTGATTTCTATATATGAAAGTGTTACAAAAGTTGTAGATTTTTTTGTTTGGTTACAAATGAATGAAATTAGACCCTACTATCAACTAACATATGAGATTATTGTTTTGATCCAACAATGATGGTAGTTTTGAAAATAAATTTTATATGGCCACCTTTTGAATCTGAAAACTTCAATTATTTAATGCAAAAGTGATTATCAATTTATGAGAAATGACCATATAAAAAAGCTGCAACTTTGCAACTTGAGACACGAGCAAAGAACATCATTCACCCCCATGTGACATGATTCCAACACGATCAGTCTTGTCTTCGACGTTACATAACTCCACATCCACCTAAGATAAATGCTTCTTTAAATAAATTGAAAACCATATAATTAAACACCATCAAAGTCTTATTAATCATCAACTTGACCCCAAATTTGTTATTTTCCCGTTTGTATTAGCATCACTACTATTCAAACAAAACAGCAGGTAGTTTCCATCTCCCCAAGAAAAACAGCAGGGATGGCGAATCACAGATATAAAAGGGCCTCATGAAGAGTTAGAACGGTATAGGCCCAATACGAATTAAATGGGCCTTTGAAAGCGTTTGGTTTTAGGGTTGTGGAGAGTGCGTTACATGAGATTAGAGCCCAGGAGAGTGGGGTAAAGTGGAGTCTCTAATTCCACCGGAGATGGAGAAATAGGCGACCAGTTTGAGAGTAACAGTTTTCGTCGGATATCTTCAATCACAACCGAAGCGAAATCCCTAATTCCCCTCTGAAACACCAATTTCTCCCCATTTATCCGATTCGAAAACAAACACGGTCTGGTATGCCGAGAAAATTCTCCACTTCTACTTTTCTTATACATTTGTTTTGGTTGTTTCGTAGATTTCTCTCATCTTCTTCGATGATTTTGTTCCCTCCCTAACAAAAAAATATAAAAGATAAACCCTAGTTTCTGAGCCTGTTTCCTTTAATTCTGAGCTGAGCTGGTGAGTATAATTTGCTTCTCGGTGTCGATTTTGTTCTCTGGTAGATAGATGTGTGAGTCTCGATCTCGAATTTGACTGGGTTGCTTCGGGTTTCGCTTGATTCGTTCTCTTCAGAAATTGGATCTGGAATCAAAGTTTTGAAAATTTTATCTCAATTGGACTTTATTTCTTCTCTATCTCTGCCACTAAAAAACCTAAATTTAGTTTGTACCTCCAAATTATACTCTCATCTCCATATGACATCAAACACTCATTCCTTTTCACTGAAAAAAAAGAAAATCGAAAAAGAGCAATTCTCATTTCACCCAAAATCTGCTCTTTTTTTTTCTTATGTTATAAGCTTTTTGGTGTCAAAATGATTCACCTGAGCTTGTAGGGTTAATAGCTGATAAGTCTGGTTATTGAATGACCAGATATCAGTTTGCAAGAACCTTATGTCAGACGCTCGAGATGTGGACGACCGTGTGGATTTCGAGGAGGGTAGCTACAGTGAGATGGAGGATGAAGTGGAGGAGGAACAAGTAGAAGAATACGAAGAGGAAGAGGAAGAAGAAGACGAGGATGATGATGTTGGTGGCGTGAACCAAAATGCTGAAGAGGGTTATGCTGACAGGAAAGGAGAGGATAGGGAAGAAGGTCAGGAGGAGTTAGCTGAAGATGACGACAACCATATTGATATTGAGACGGCAGAAGATGAAGAGAAATCAGCGTCTCCCATTGATGAAGAAGATAGAGAGAAGTTTTCTCATCTTCTTTCACTTCCTCCTCATGGTTCTGAGGTTTTCATCGGCGGGATGCCAAGGGATGTTGGGGAAGAGGATCTGAGGGATCTCTGTGAAGGCATAGGCGAGATCTTTGAGGTTGGAAACTGCAATATTCTTTGTGTCCAATTTAGAACGATCCTCTTTGTTGGTTTTGTATCTACAGCTGACTGACTTCTTAACTGTTCTTTTATTAGGTGAGACTGATGAAAGATAGGGACTCTGGTGAGAGCAAAGGCTATGCTTTTGTAGCTTTCAAAACGAAAGACGCTGCACAAAGGGCCATTGAGGAGTTGCACAGCAAAGAGTTTAAGGTAATCTCAGCCGCTAACTATATATAGCTTAAGTTATCTATCATTGCTGGTTTATAGTGTACTTATATCTGATTTTTGTACAGGGAAAAACCATAAGATGCTCTCTTTCGGAAACTAAGAATAGGTTATTTATTGGTAACATCCCAAAGAGCTGGACTGAGGATGAGTTTAGAAAAGTGATAGAGGATGTTGGTCCTGGAGTGGAGAACATCGAGCTCATAAAGGTAACAAGATTTGATCATTATTCTTTTGGTGCCTGCCACAGTTGATCTTTGCCTGATTCCCTTACTAATCATCACCTTCTTGGTGCCTGTAGGATCCAACGAATTCCACTCGTAACCGTGGTTTTGCATTTGTTTTATACTACAACAATGCATGTGCTGATTATTCAAGGCAGAAAATGATAGATTCTAGCTTTAAGCTTGAGGGCAACGTTCCAACTGTGACTTGGGCAGACCCAAAAAGCTCTCCTGAGCATTCAGCTGCTGCTGCTCAGGTACTCTTTAAATAGTCTATCTGCACAAGGCCCTCTCTCTTAGCAAAAAGTTAGCACTTTTTTGACAATCTCTTTTGCGTTAAATACTCAGGTGAAAGCTCTGTATGTGAAGAATATTCCAGAGAATACCTCAACAGAGCAACTGAAGGAAATCTTTCAAAGACATGGAGAAGTGACTAAAATCGTCACTCCTCCTGGAAAAGGTGGAAAACGTGATTTCGGGTTTGTCCACTATGCTGAAAGGTCTAGTGCACTCAAGGCTGTCAAAGATACCGAGAGATATGAAATCAACGGTAAAAAAAATCTCTTTACTCATCCAGAATACAGCTATTGAGTAACACAAACGTTATGCTTTCAATTTGTCTTTAACATCCCACAAACTTCCAAACCAAAGGTCACCCACTAGAAGTGGTGCTTGCTAAACCCCAGGCTGAAAGGAAACATGACTCATTGTCTTACTATGGGGCTGCACCTACTCCTGCCCCTTTTACGCATCCCACGTTTGGTGGTTTTGCTGCGCCTCCTTATGCTGCTATGGGTTCTGGTTTGGGTATTGCCGGTGGTTTTAATCAGGTATATATATATATATATTTGTTCTATGAAAAAAACCTGTTTGTCATCTCTAAAGTGTTGTTATCAGCAATTTTTGGTATAAACTTGTGTTCAAATTTTGCAGCCAATGATCTATGGTAGAGGAGCAATGCCAACAGGGATGCAAATGGTTCCAATGCTTCTTCCTGATGGCCGAGTCGGCTATGTTCTGTAAGTCAATTGTTCCTGTAACCAAATTTGTTCAGCGTCCTGATTGGATTATAATTTCTTGCTTTCTGTATCTCATGAAGAAAGTTGTTATTATGCAGGCAACAGCCTGGTATGCAGATGGCACCGCCACCGCGACCGAGAAGAGGAGACCGGAATAACGGGTCAAGCGGAGGGTCAGGCCGAGATAGCCATGATCATGATGGTGGTAGCCGAGGAGGACGAAGGTACCGACCCTACTAGCAAACTGTAGGCAAATAAGCAACTAGTCAAAGAAACATGAATGGAGAAGTGTATTGGAATTTGTTTGTAGTTTGTTTTATTTTGAGAACTGAAAAGAAGCTCTCTCTCGCTCTCTTATGTGTTATAAAATGTAAAATCAAAACCTTATGCTACTTTCTGGTTTGATATGGAGATTGCTAAAGGGGGATTAGGGTGAGTGAGTGAGTGAGATGATCTTATTGTCTTAAATTATTCAGACTTTTAATTTTGTCTATGAATAACACCCTCCTCTGTCACACCTATTAGATTTGATTTTTCATTTCTTTATGTAATAAGGGAAGAACCAAAAATGCAGGAAATAAAGAATGCAAAACTTGAAGTAAAAAAAAATGATTATACTACGTACATTGATTGATTAAGGTACCTGAGTCTATCAACCTTAAGAGCATCTCCAACTCCAACCCCATGCTAAATATGACATATATGCTATTTTGCCATAATTTTTGCTCCAACCCAATTGCATATGCTATTGCAAAATAGCATCATGCTATTTTTGCTTCTATATTTGGCATGAGATTATGCAATATGCTATTTTGCCATTGAACTTTTTTATTTATAAAATAGTCCTTCAATTTGTAATTACTTTTAATTTAACAGTTTAATTATATTGATTATGATTTATTTAAATAAATAAACAATACTCATAACTTTTTCAAAATATAAATAATATTTATTTCATAGAAATATAAAAACATAACCATAATAAACTTAAAATTTTATTTTTAAAAATACTGAAATTCAAAAAACATAAAACAATAGGTTAAAATCTTTGTTTTCTATAATTTTTATGTAATATGATGTATTTTGTTTTAATATTATAATAATAAAAATAAATAAAAAATATAATTCTGGTTGTTTTTGCAAAAAAAGAAAAACAAATGATTCACTTTGTAAAATTTGAAGAAATCAAGTAGTTTTAACAATTAATAATAAGTTGGAAAAAAATTATAGCATGATATATGCATGAGGGGTTGGAGAGAAACCAATGCTATTGTTATATTTTTGCCATTTACAATAACATATGCATAGTTAAAGGCTTGATTAATACCATCTTCAAAGTGTCAATGCAAAAAACTAGAGATCTCATCCCATAAGTTAAACTGAGAAGAAAAAACTCAAGACTCAAACAGAAAGAATCTGGACGGTAAACGTATTTAAAAATAACTTTTTGGGGCAGAATTTCAAAGAAAAAGATAAATACAAATGAATAAATCAGTTTCATTATCACAACGACACAATACAATGTGTTGTCAGAATACATTTTGAGAAGAGAGTTATCTACATTGGAAGAAAAACTTCCAAACGATGTCTGATCGGATTGTGTTTAAATCAAGGGTCGATGTCAGAACGAGTTGGAAATTCAAGGCCTTGAAGTGAAGTCATGTTATCGAGATCTTCTTTCGAGTACAATGGGAGGAGCCAAAACGCTTTCTTCTTCCCAAAAACCTTCACCACAAAAACAGCACAAACAAAAAGGTTAAAAAAAAAAATCGATTTTAACAAACAAAAGATCAATGGAAAGATGAAAACAACTTAAAAGTCTCACACCTGCTCGAAGTTTTTCTTCTTTCCTAAGTCATATTTCCATCTGCCTTCTCCAGTTTTCTCATGAACCTGAAAAAAACACGAATGATGATAACTTATTGAAGAGAATTGTATGTTAAAGCTCGAAGCCAACATTATGGAGTTACCTCGACTGAAGTAGTGTTGGTTGAGAGAAGAGAGATATGCATGACTACGAAACAGAGAAGGCTGAGAACGAATGCTACGTTAAGAACTGCATCAAGTGATAGAATCTGTAAGAAACATAAACAGTGAAAATGAGACAGCTTTCTCGGGACAAAGAAAGCGAGTAAAAAAGAACCGTTTTACACTCACCAAATGCCAGAACGAGGGAGGCCAGGTTACCCGGAGAAGCAGAATGCTTCATAGCTTCGCTGAAGAATTTTATGAAACTAGGAAGCAACACTATCACGTCCAACATTGTCTCAAGAAAAGTATACAACTACAAATCCAAAGACAGTAAAGCAGAAATCAGCAAAACCGAGACTCCGAGAGTAATACTAATTCAAGAACCATAACAATGGAGAGAAGTTATTACCAGAAAGAGAAGGAAAAACTTGTAATTACGCGCTCCAACACAGTTTACAATCCAAACACAATGATGATCCATCTTCAGAACACATCTTTGACCTTCATAAGACAACATGCATCGAGTAAAGCTTTCTTTCTCTATCACTAGAAACATTTTCACTAGTAAGCAGAACATGTCAGATTTCACTTACACACAGAGCAATGGTGGCAACGAGGCGGCTTAACATTCCGGCATCTAGGACAGTAACCTAAAGAGCCAAAAGCTCCTCGTTCCGTCGAAGTACCAGCCTCCAAATTCTCATCCCCAAGCTCTCTTCTGAATTGCTCAGGAACTGAGCCTGGATCCGTAAACACTGTAATGAAGTAGCTCCACAGCAGCATTATCAGCTGCAATGGACCAATCAAGCACTGTTTCATCAGAATTGCATTTCCAAATCTAAACTCAGAGGAAAATTGAGAAAATTTTAGAAGAACCAAAATGATAAATTAACCACCAAAATTGGAGCTTTTTAAACTAAACAGCCATTAATGCAGTTGTCGAGCAATAGAAACCTAAGATTTTGAGGGAATTTCACTTCCAGAAACGAAATTGGAGCAAAACCTAATCCATCAAACTAAATCTGAAACGATAAGACTTGAGCTTACCAGGAAATGGAAAACGAAGATGATTAAGGCGGCGAGGACTGAGAGAGCTCCGTGGCCGCCTTCTATTAAAATCGGCCACCATGTGCTAACGACGACAGCGTAGTAAGATACGCCCACGACGGCAAATACGAGAAGGATCATAAAATAGCCGAGGACTTTCAGACCGGAGCAGAACCGGAAAAGGTTCATCTCCAGCCGTGTCAAAGGGATAATTGGGGCAGCTCTTCGGGTCCGAGCTGGAAACAACCGCCGGAAAATATCCGAAGCCACGGTGAGATGATTATTCAAGGATCGGAGTTTGCTTCGTTCGGAGGACGACGGTTGATTCTATCGCCGTCGTGGAGCTAGCTAGCTAATGTCGGTATTAGATTTAAAGTAAACCTTCTTGTTGACTCAGAGGCTTCCCTTATTTGTAATTCGTTTTTAATAGCCCATTAAAGGCCCAAATGTTTTGTTTTTGTTTTTAGTTGTCTTAATCGTAGCGTAGACGGAAATTCAGACAAATGCCACGTGTTCTATTCGGTGGGGAGACAAATTAATTTTTTGGGGGACTTTTTTGTCTTAAAACTACGGAGAAACCTCTCGTCGGCGAAATTCAAACGAAATCAGTGTCTTAAATTTCAGGATAATCCAAAATATTCGTTGAATATTGCGCATTTCGTTTGTCTTTGCATTGGCCTCCAACAGTTTTATCACTTTGAATTTTCTTTTGTTTCTGAGGGAGACGAGACTTTAGGGTTTCACTGTTTAAGTTGATTGAATTAAAAAAAGATGCAGCAATCTCCACAGATGATTCCGATGGTTCCTTCATTTCCCCCGACTAACATCACTACCGAACAGATCCAAAAGGTGCTTTTACCTTACTTTCTAGCTTTTGTCTTTTGTTTTTTCAGTCACATGTTTGGTAAGATTTGTTGAAATGGCTCTGTTCTTACTTCTAAAGGCAGTAATGATGTTTCTGAGTAATTTAAACTCTTTTAATGAAGTTTTATAATTGAGCTATTTATGTAGATAGCTTTATGATAATTGGTAAAGTAGGGAATTGTCTTTAAATTGGTCTATTTACTGTAATTGGAAAAACTGTCGTTTGTGATTTTTTTTGTTTTTCCCTGGTTACTGAATTGAAGTGTTCTTTTATGTTCACTAGATTAAGTGCTTTGTGTGTCTTTAAAGCTTAGGATCTCACTGTAAAGATTAAGTAGACTTTGACAGTAAGTTACTAAAGTATTTCTTAATCAAGCTTTATTTTCATTTTCTTTATTGATCTCTTGTTATTTGCTTCTTGCAGTATCTTGATGAGAACAAGAAGCTGATAATGGCGATCTTGGAAAATCAAAACCTCGGTAAACTTCAAGAATGTGCTCAGTAAGTGTGTAGTAACATTTACATTGTTCCGATACAATTCCTACATGTGTTTAGCTCTCTGATGCTTGATTCTTGCTTGTATCTCTCAGGTACCAAGCTCTTCTCCAAAAGAATTTAATGTATCTCGCTGCAATCGCTGATGCTCAACCGCCGCCAGCAGCAGCAGCTGCACCAACACCAGGAGCCATCACTCCCCAACCAGTAAGTGCTTTTTTTATTAGTAGAAAGCAAAAAAAAAAGAAAAAAAAACATATTCTGGTTCATTAACGATTGTGTCTGATTTGTGTAGATGGCTTCTCATGCGTCATCAATGCAGCCACCGCCTAGCTACTTCATGCAGCAGCAGCATCCACAAGCTATGGGAATGGCTCAACAAGTATCTCCCGGGATTTTCCCTCCGAGAGGTCCATTGCAATTTGGTAATCTGCATCAGTTTCAAGATCCGCAGCAACAACACTTACATCAACAAGCTATGCAAGGTCACATGGGGATTAGACCAATGGCTTTGAATAATAACAATGGACTTCAGCATCCAATGCACCACCAGGAAACTCCACTTGGCGCAAATGGTAGTTAAACCTCTCTTAGATTAACCTTTCCGGTCATGGTTCTTGGAGCAGTTTTGATCTTATTTTCAAATTTCTTGGCTACCAACAGCGGGTGCGAATGATGCTCGAGGTGGAGGTAAACAGGACGGGACCAATGTGAGCCAGAGTGGAGCTGATGGGCAAGGTGGCTCAGCGGCTAGACATGGCGGTGGTGATGGAAAAAATGAAGGAAAATGAAAAGGAGGAAGAAGAAAAAAAGAATTATGGTTTTGTTGATATTAATTAGGTTCTGCTATCTCTTTTTTTTTTTCAGGATTTGATTTTCTTTCAGAATGATAGGAAAGTTATCACTTAGTCTCCATTATTTAGAGTTTTGAGACAGTTGGAGAGTTTTCAGTTCCTAGATGGATGTGGAATGGTTCATATTCACATGTATTGCTGTTAATGTTGTTGTATGGTATTAGTGGCACCGGTTCGATTTGGGGTACGAACCGGTTTAGAATAACGCTCAATTGTTTGTTATCTCCCGGTTTGTGTGCAAATTGATACTGGACATTTTTGTCGAGTCCGAGTTTTTCTTTCATCAACCCAATTCAAAATTTTGGTTAAGTGAATTCCTAGTAATTACGGTTTACCTATTCAGACACAAGGACCAGAACCAAAACCGAATCGGATGTACAGTACTTCGCTTCTAATTCTGTAGTTTCTAAACCAAAGAAATCTCAAAACATTTCATCAATCCAAAACCGCAAACCTACCACTTCACTACATGTAAGTAAAACATGAAAATTTAGCTGTCAAGTCTTAGTTGGCTCGATTTCATTTATCGTCAAAATCTCAACAAACTTACAAGCAATGCATCTTTGAGAAGCTTGGACTGAATAATGTGTTATCTCCAGCCCCACAAATTATTATCACTACAAACCAGCTAGAGAAAATAGCCGATACCCCAAATCAAAAGAAACGGCCAACAAAACAGCAAATACCGTAAAGAATCAATCCATCCATAACGAGTATATGGAAAGGCAAAGAAGCAGAAACAGTCTTCTCTGATACACTTATTCAGGGCGTGACTTGACGATGAAGTTCTGGCGACTGATAGGGTTCATCACGACTGGAGGACCAGCGGTTCTTGGCCATGCTTGGAGTCTCTCTTCAGTCGCAGCTCCCCATGCCTTGTTTGTAATAGTTCCTGGTGTTGTGCCTGTGGTTTCAAACAACAAACAAACCCATTTATTTAGCAGCTATATACTGTATGATATTAGTAGCTAAAAGGTATCAAATTATTGTTTCGAACAAGACTTGCCTCCGAAAAGCTTATCATCAGAGATAACTTTGTCACAGACGTAGGCTACTACAGCAGATCCCACAAGGGCACCGACTATGTATTTGGCTCTTGACATCCTTTAACCCTAAAGTCATGATGCAAAACATTATATCAAACATAATCAATCCACAATTTGCTTTTTTCTAGCAACGAAGAGAATAAAATGAGAGGAGAAAAGAGGAGAAGCAAATATCTAAAATAGCAAAACACCAGATCAATAAGCTTGTAAATGAGAGTATATCACCAAGATTTCAGAGAAACATTTGATCAGATATGCGTTGATTCGTTAAGGGAAACAAGAGATAAACCACATGTATCCAGATTCATTAATAGCTACAGTGGTAATGGGATTGAAATGATGTCTTCTCAGTCATAATCTAGCCAAAATCAATCTCATAAAACATCACAAAATTGAGCTGCGAAAATAATCATTTCATCTAATAAGAGACCTCACATATGACACAGATCAATTATTAAGCAACCAAAAACAGCTGAAATTCATTGCAATTTTCCAGATACAGTCAATACGAGACGAGCTACTAATTTTCGAGATAAATCATTTTCTCTCATTCGCACTAAAAATCATACATATCTGACTGCTCCAGAATTTTCAGAGGAGGATTTAATAACGATCCACTCAAACATCGGCGTAGAGATAGATCTATTGTTCAATTTTCGATTTCTAACAAACCACTCCCGACGAATAACAACAGCAAATTCGTATGATAGATCTGAGAGAATCGATTAATCACAGAAGAAGCATCGATTCGAGAAGAGTGGTTTACCTCGATTGATTTCACAGACGATGATGAAGCGAGAACACGGAGAGGCGCAGGAGATTGGAGAAGAAATCGTTCCAAGTGTGTTTTAGGGAAGAATAGAAAGGAATAGCGATTTACGTATCTCTCGTACACTTGAAATGACCCAAATGAGATTATGGGCCTTATCTTCATAATTGGGCTTATATTACTATTCGGCCCATTATAAAAAGATACAAGGCAATTCAGTTGCCACTGTTGCATTATGGTAGATTTGTCATTTGTACCATTTTCCTTCTTCTCTTTGCATTATTGTACCTTTTAGGTTTTCTCTTTGCATTGTACATTTGTACTCGTAAACAGTTGTACATATGAAAGGCAATGATTTATTAATGTCGGTCCAATAATAATTATTGTGGAGCAATATTAGTTACGTAATTGGACCTGATTACTGGTGTTAAGTAGCTTTCGCAAGGCTTTATCAACAAAATAAAGTAGCTTTCACAGAAATGAGGTCATATTGTTATGTTTTTGACTAGTGTATCAAATCCTTCCCATCACAAACTCTCATCAATGATCAACCTCTACTCTAATAGTGTTTCCCAACAACTTTTTTTTACCCCACACTGCTCACTCTTTTATAAAAACAATTAAATACGCTCACAAAAAGATTCGAATGTATACAAATGCATACATCGAATGAATATCCATATTACAGAAAGATTTATTTCTCCGGACCATCTTTGTTTTTGTAACTAACCAGAAACGTCAAACAAAGAGTTGCTTAAATGATCGACTACATATGCCATCGATACATTCAACCATAAAATATTGATCACCTCTGTCCGTGTCCGTGCTTATTTTAGCACAAATAATTAGTTTGATCGACCTTATAATTAGCAAAGATCATACTATACTTTTTGATAAAAAAGAATGGGACCAAAATTTTAACTTTTCAAAACTATAGCTAAAAGAAGCCAGAAAATGCTACTGGCTTTTTTAGATTCCAGCAAAATAATAATCAGCTGCTGAACTTTTTACTGCGAACCTCATCATATCGTACCCGGATTGAAGCGCATGTGATAGTCACAGACTCACAGTTGTCATCAATATCATAGACTAACATATATTTAGACACGTGCTGATTCTTTGTAACAATAATACTAGTAGTATCTATCATGCCAATAAAATAACCAAAACGACAAATTAACGAAAATGACAATATTGGTCTTTCTACAACATGCCTACTTTAGCATGAACAATGCATTATGTAAAAAAAAAAAAAAAACAATGCATTATGTTTCAAAGATACTGTATGGTTCCAAAAGTCTTCCATTGATTAAAAAAAAACGCAATACTATTTCAATTCATTACGTAATCGACTAGTTAAACTGAAATTAGCTTTTGAACAAGTGTGGTTCTAAGCATATTGTCCGATCTTAATCCGTCTGGAACCCAAACAACGACATCTTGTACCATAATCTGACTCACACGCCACGCGCTCGCGTGTTTAACACGGCAATCCATTTCCATCAACGCATTCATCAACGCCGACGTTGGATGGTTCACATTCTCCGTCTCAACGCTAACCATGGCTTCGTCTCCGGTCATCATCACTTGCACTGCGAAGTCGGAGACTCTATTTGACTCCAAAGGCTTATTCGTCACTTGGTCAACGGAAGACGGAGACGTATTGCTGCTGTTGTTGTCTAGTAACCTATCCGTCTTCAGTCTCTTGATCTGCGTTTCGAGATCGTCGATTTTGGATTTGAGGTTTTGGATGTACGAAACGGCGTCGGATAAGAGCGACGCTTTGTCCATACGTGACACGTTTGGTACGACGGCACGTAGAGCGTAAAACCGGTGGTTTAGCTTCTCTCTCCGCTGCCTCTCCGCCTCCACGTGCTTCAAACCCGTCGGAAGATCATGTTTGATCTCCGCAGTAACCGCCTCTGTCGTCGTCTCGGTTTTCCTCCTCCGTTTTCTTCCCGGGTCCGATTGTTGATTTCTGACTTCTGAATGATCCGATCCCACCGGTTTAGGATTAAAACCGGTTTGGTTAGTGTGTTTACTCGAACCGAATATCGATTGGACCTGGTTGATCAAGTTCCGGTTTTGCTTAATCTTGTTAGACGAGCCAAGTTCGATAGTGCCATTGCGTATGGGTATGGATACGAACGTGTGGACCCCGTGAAAACTGGCTTCTTTAGCCCTCTCGCAGTTGCTAAACCGGAGCTCGTCCGGGCCGGTTAGCCAGACCAAAGATTCGTCGGGACATTCCTTACTCGGGGATGCATCTCCGCCGTTAAACGATGTTGCGTAGAACCACTCCAAATCTCCACCGTCCATCGTCAGCTCACACTCGATGATGTTATGTGTATTCTTAATAAACCAATGGAAAAATGAGTCAAGGAAGTATTATTTTCCTAATGTAATTTAAAAAGCATATCATATGCAAGAAGTTTTGGATAGTTTTAGTTAAAAGATATAAGAGGCAAAGATAAACGAACATTTTGTTGGGATTTGTTGTTCTTGTTTCCACCGAAATGGCCATCAACCCAAACCAAGTAAGACCGGTCCGAATGATCATCAGTCACCTTTTGCCAGAATATGACGTAAGTCCAAAGGTCCGGCGAGGTTTCCACCACAAACCGGAGTTTCTGCTGAAGTTGATCGGCCGGAGAAGAGGACAACATGGCCGGCGTTTGTTGCGTTAAAGAGAGCATAGAAGAAGACAAAGAGGGAGAGAAAGTGAGATTATCCATTGTTTTTCTGACCAATGAGTGAAGAAGATTCCAACGTATAGAGAAGAAAGACTTGAAATATATTATATATATATAGAGAAACTTGTTATTTCTGACGAGCAAATTAAGAAAATGTAGTCAGCAGTAGCAATCATTCTGATTTGAGTATTTTGTTTTAAATTTAAACTTATGAGTTATGATAACTATTTTCATAGTAGTTTGTTAGTCACGTGGAAACTAATAATTGTTCTGCTTCTTTGGCGTTTATGAGAAGAAAATAAAAATAGTACTGGTCCAACTCGAATGAAAGAGAGTATAATTTTGGATTTACATTCAATGATTATGAAAACGACTAAATGTTTGATGTCGTCTTCACTTTATGAAAACCACATAAACTTAACATAATCTAAGTTATGTCTTTTATTATACTGCACTAGCACTCATGAATATGTCGAATTAGATAGATACATACATATGGAGTGTAGCAAATTAGCAATTACAAGTTTGAAGCATCGATCGTAATTTTCTGCTGTTGTGTGGGTAAAAAATGTAAAATTTGAAGAAGGCATGCTCTCGTTGAGATTTGAACTCAAGACCTCCCGCTTACTAAACGGGTGCTCTAACCAACTGAGCTACGAGAGCTGCTTGTTCTATTCCGTCAATTTCTTAATAATACTGCTATGTTTATAGACCTGAAATATGTTTTTAGAAGTATGTGTTCGAAAGCCCAAGATAGACCCCCGTCATTTATAAACATTTTTTTTCTCAATTTTGGTGATTCTAAAGCATGCATGATGATTCTAAATTCTAAACCACGATGAGAAAAAGTATTTGCTATTCTGGCCATACAAAGGGTCAAAGACTCTCGTCCATTTCTTTCAACATTCAAAATTCGTTAGTCCCTCATTATAATGCCTTTTCTTTTCTTTTTGTTTGTAGAATCGTACGAAAAAAAACTTAAAACTATAGTGGGAATAAAAGAATTCAAATATGCATACCTAAAATAAAATCAAGAAGAAAAGATCAATGTATATTTTAAGGTACACATTAGAATATAATATCATGTTGTTTTAAGTGTGATTGAAGTTTTTTTCTTATTTATATCATTATAGGTAATTCGCAATGGTTGAATTAACCGAAGAAGTCTTTCCGATCATCTAATTGTACATATCTTGTTCAAGAGATATTGTTTCTACCATAAGAAGAATCCAGAGACTAACAGCAATATACCCCAGGTTTCCTAGCATCTCACCATTTGAGCATTATCACATACTTGATTTGATCCATATTTCTTAGTAGATAACATGGAGACAAAGCTCTTAAGTCTTTATCGAGACCATGAAGTAGTCTGGCCGAGCTGATCAAGTCGCAAACCATATATAAACTACAGACCTTATGTTGTAATTGGTTTCGGATTGTACCGTTACTCTCTTCAACCCATCTCTGTTTTCTTCCTCTAACTTTTCTGTTGTTAAGTGATGTTTCGGTGGCCAGAAAAAATAAGTGAGGTTTTCGGATTCAACCAGTGTATAACACTCAGATCCATCAGCTTCTTGAATGGCATAAGCCAATCTTTCACTGCTCAAAAGGCTGGGAAGGTCTTCTCTTTTAATTCTTGCCATGCATTTTCTTTGCAAAATTTCCACCAAATCCTGTGGCAAAGAACCATATACTCTAGATCTTGCAGGAGTTTTATGAAAGTTCATCTAATATCTCTGCAACCCAAAATTTCAGCGTTTTCAAAAGCTATGTAAAATTCAAATTGACAAGTTAATTAGAAGAAGGGGTGTCGAGTAAAAGTAACCAATATATATTAGATTAACATCATCAGAAAAGGATGATTTTTATGATCATGCCATGTTTACAAATTATCATCGTGATAGATAAACTTGAACAACAACAACAACAAGCCACATAATAAGATAAGCTGGAATCAAAGCTGATATATATTTACAATCAACAAAATATAAAATCATCAAACCATATGGCGTCCTTAGATATACTATCTGGCCAGCCAAAGGGTATAGTTTTTAATGTCATGAGTTCGAGCACCGACGACGTGGGAAGAGACCAATTTAACATGGTCTGATTGGTATGAGAAGATTATATAGGTCACGATGAGATGGTTCTTTTCATCACAGAAAAAAAAAAAAATCATCAAACCTTAAAACACCGGATGAGATGGTTGTGATTATGATGGTGATTGTGGTGATGATGATCAATAGTATTAAAACTACCGAAAGATTTAGAGTTTTCTCGATCGATCAACCCTCGAACGTACCTAAACTCTTCGACGTGACAAGGGATCGTGATAGTCCCTTTTTGAGCGAATCCAAACTCATCTTCAGCTTCTTTCAAGAGTTGTCCGAACAAAGGATGATTAAAATACAAAACGGGAATCACAAATCTCTCTTGCTCTTCTCCGTGTCCTACCTTCACTGCCAAACACCCTTTTGGTACCTTTTCATGATCATCCTCATGATGATGTTGTTGATGTTGTTGATGATGATGATGATGATGATGATGGAGACGTGGGATATGGAAGCTCCAGTGGCTCATGAGTTTTTCTCCGTTACCCATTCGATGAGAATTTAGTAAAGACAGTAAATATAATAACTAAAATGGTTTAGTTTGTCTCCATGGTTTCTGTCTCTCCCATGCTGATTTGTGTTCCCCGGAGAATGGATTTTTGTTTTCCCTAGAAAGTAAAGGAAAATGGCCGGTGTTCTTGGAAGGTTGTAAGAGATGGACGGTGAAGAAAAGGTTGTATGTTTTTCATTTGTTTTGGAGAAGATTGTTTTAAAATTGAAGTTGATGTTTCTTGTATATATAGCAAAGTTGGAGCGCATAATTTACTTTTGTACCGAATTTGAGTCCTAATGATATAATTGAAAGAATATATATATCAATATATGTATATCGAACTTGAAAAGTAAGCACTACAAAAAAAAACCTTGAATCTAATCGTATATGTATGTTATTACTTAATTGGTACTTCATATTTTCTTTCTTTTATCTTTTTGTCATCATCAAAACTTGAAAGAGAATCCAGCTAAACCCTGGATTAACGGAGATTATGCCACTTCGTAATCGTCTTGTAAGTACATACAGTACTACTATATGCACATCTACTCCGATTGTATACGTGAATATTTATCTAATGATACCAAGAAACAAAGTAGGGAAAAATGTTAAAAGGTCACATTTGAATATAATTTTTCGATGTCCTTTAAAATGTTACGATCTTAGTATCGCAAACAATTGGTAGTCGAGTGGTTGAATAGTTTGTTTTTTTAGCGAAATGACATTTTCTTTATTAAGTAAATTTCTGTTCCTGTGATGAAAAATCAAAAATAATAATTTATAATTTAATTATATTCCAAAGAGATATCAATTGACGCATTAGACAAGGAACAAAAATAAATAAAGTGGTGGTTTAGACTTTAGTGGTAGGGAAAATTAGATTCGGTTAAACCGGCGAAATGTGGTCATCTTTTCTATTTTCATTTCGATTTAATAAAGTTTCTTATTGATAATAAAAAAAGTCAAAAGCTAGCGTTTGATTTTCATATTTGGAATCTTCCACATGTTGCGTTTACCACAAAGTATATATTTCACACGACTTTGTTTTTTTGTTGGTATATAAGTATTAATAAATCTCAAATGGACCCAATAATATGATAACACTTAAAGGAAAAGTTAAAATTCCAATGAAATTGGCGGTGTTATTTGCAATATTGCCTTTTAAAAAATATAAAGATGGTAAAGAGACTTTTTTTAATTGTCGCATGGAACTTGGAAGTACGTAGCATTGTACAAAGTACAAAACTCATAGATTGTTGGAATATCTAACGGAGAATATCCTTATCAAAAAAAATCTAACGGAGAATATTATTATGATTTTTTAATTATAAAGGTAAATTCCCACTTGAAATTAAATATTTTGCTAAAAGTAGTGCTTTATTATTCACTTGTCCAACGAAGTAAAAATGGGCCGTAAAATGAAAGCCCAAATAATTTAACATAAGAAGCTCGTTTGGGCTTACTCACAATCACATATGACTTTGTAGATATTCGAAAATGCAAAGAGATATCAATTGACGCATTTGACTTTTTGTAAATGTTTGAACCCAGCGATTCCATACACTAAATCATATCATATCATACTTGTTTACCAAAACCTAAAATTATGACATTTACGTTAGTCGATGAGCAACAGAATTTATTTTCAATCACTTTGACAAAGCAAAACAGACGAAAGACTTTTCAATCTCTTTTACTATTTTTCCCAATGCATAGTTTCTCAAGATCTTTTAAGGAAACGCAGGTCACACAATTGTCACCATCAACATCATCGCAAGAGGAGGAATTTCTGAGGTTAAGGTACGCTATGAGGTGGAGAAGATACGGTTTAGGATGCGAAACTCGCGTAGTTCAAAAGATCTCTTGTGGGAAATAGCGAAACTATTTGTGTATTACAAACTAACATGCATTGCAAAACCCTTATGGAAGTTTCTGTATTTACATATAGAGGAAAAAAAGTCTGAAAATATTCAAATTGTATTATCAACGACAAAAGAGAATAATTCGACCAAACATGTGTTTTCATCTTCAGAATCTGTCTCTGTAAGCGGTTCCATACACAAATAAGATATGGTACTATCCTACGGTTCGAACAACTATGTCAATGATCTTGCTTTGTGGGTAAATAATGAGATTCATTGATTAGGAATTGAGAATCATTCATTTGATATTATAGTCTCAAATTTAAATTGATATTTTTTTTTAATAAAATTTTGCTTATGTTTTGCTGACAAATTACTTTATTTTTGCTGAATTTTGTCTTTTTTTTTCTTACATTTGTTCATTTTTATACTGAATTGCTGGTTTATTATTACAACTTTTAGAACAATTATAACATATTGATAGAGTTGTATAAACAAAAATAGGTTATCATTATATACTTTTTTTTTAATGAGTGTAAAATTGTATTCAATCAAAATCTGTGTTACATCAATTGTTTCGTTTTTTAGAGGAGTTTAAAAGAGGAACTAGTTACATAAATTAAATTCGCCCACACCTGGATTTCACAGTATTGGAACACAAATGTGGCGTTATCACATATAAAATCCACAATACCCGTGATATAGCACTCCCGGTAAAACTGTTGATACGAGCGAAAAGAGTGTCTTGGTACCCTTCAAAGTTCATACATAGACTAGATATCAACACTCACTTGGCGAGCCAAGACTTAACATTTCACATATTTGGATGTGTTCTGATGATCACAATATATATATATATATATATATATATATGTAGAATAAATAGGTTAGATTTAAAGACATGAAATCTTACAACTTTTTGTTTTTTGTTTTTACCGTATTGTGTGTGTAATTCTTGTAAACCGCATGTTGAATTGGGATGTAATTTTTTTTCTATATATAAAACACTGTGTAACATAAAGTATAAAGTAATGTTTGGTTACTGATGAAAAAAGTGAAAATACTTTTTTATTTGCACATATTGAATTTAATGTTTATTTAAAATGTAAAAAAAAAAAATATTCGCGTATATGAAATAACATGTGAATTTTCTTTAAACCAACATATAACTCAGTGAACCAATTGTCTTCTCACCTAAGCCAATATATCCATTATTACGAACTTCTACATCTAAAGTTGGTCGAAAACTATTTTCTCAATTACGAAATTCGGTCGTTCACCCGTACAGAAAGCGTGTACGTATAGCCTAGATAGATGTAAACTGGCAAAATAGTATTGTAAACGCATATGCGATTATCTAATCACGTGAAATTGTAAAATATATATTATATTTTGTAGTTGGACTTGTAAAGTATATATATTTTTTATTTTATCTTAAATAAGAAGGGTTTGTATTTCGACAAACAAGAAAAAGGTAAGCAATAGACGGATACAGTGTAACTGTGTAAGACACTTACATACAAACAATGAAAGAAGAATGATTATTAGCATTGTATCAATCTGCATAGTAAGCTAAATTTAGTTTTGTAAAAGAAAAAGAGAGCTAGAGACAGTATGGTTCCTACGCATAGACAAAACGAAAATAATATAACGTTAGCTTTGTAGTTTTTCCGGCAATAACATGTTGAGAGGGATGAAGCCTGGTCCGAGGGTTCAATGGATAACATACAACTATCTTATCACAATTATGATATGATATCCTCGATCCAAACAACATTCCCCTCAACGGAAATAGCCTCTTCATCATAATCACAGTAACAATCATTCATATTCTTAGAGAAGTTATATTTGTATAGAGAGAGAGAGATAGTGATAGAGGATACTAGAGAGAGAAAGCTCTTAAGAGATGGTGATGAATGATGGTGTTATGATGGGAGAATGATGAGGATGAGATGGGCTTTAAATAAGACTGAAACATAGCGTCATTCCAAAACCCTAGCTAGCTTGCCTTTATAAAACAAAATGTATTAATTTATTTGTTTTTAAATATCTACGTAATTAATTAGTTCGTGAGATGGTTTTGTTGGAAATCTAGCATATGATGGGAAGAAAGAAAAATCCAACAGTCATATACAGTATTTTTTTCGAAATCTATATCTTCAGAAGTTCGCAATACATCTATACATTATTAGTAGTCTTTTATTTAACTATTTAATTCACTAAGTTCTTTTTTTCATAATCTAGCTAGTTCTTTTGGTAAATTACTGTAGTCAACTTAATTTCAGATACACATATGCCTAATATTGATGGTTATGTTTCAAACGTTTTAGACTTTTAGGTATATAATCTTAATCATTCACTTTGTTGTTATTAGCTAATTATTGGTAATGATATATATGCACATAGATCTCCATCGTACCAAAACCGTTCTTCATTGAACCAATTAGGAGTATCTTCAGAAAAATAAAAATATATTATTGGTTGAAAATAATATATAAGTAATTGAGAGAATTAAAGACGACAAGAGAAAGTCGTCAGAGTAGTAGTTGGATAAATTGAGGATGAGGATGACCAGTTGTGTTGGTCGAAACACACATTTATTTTTGTTTTACTTCTTAGGTACACTGCCAAGTTCCCACTTTATCAGTTATGCACGATTCAAACATATACAATATACTATTTGATTTGCATTCTAAATGCTATTTTAATAAAATGCTTTTGCAAGTATGACAAACAAAGATTTCTGATAATAAACTTTTACTAAACTAAGACATGTATAATATACTGTTGTGGTTACTCAAATTCAATTCTTCCGGTTTGGAGTATTAAACTATCAAATATACACATGCATTTTTAAAAATAGATATACACCAGCCGCACCAAAACTATGTATAGACCATAATTATAGTAAGTACAGATCATGAATCTATGCGCACCAAATATGTGATAATTTGTAGAATCAGGTCGAAGCTAATTGAAAGTATTAGTGGAAAAGAGACGTTCAACGCGAAGACATGTACTCTTGTTTCTTTATGGCATGGGGTATTTTTCACTTGGGACTTCACGCCAACCATAGATGTTCATGTTCCCAATGGTTTAATTTAAATTTAGTAGTCCAATATTTCAAAGTATTTTGTTTTTGAAGAAATCAATATTACTACTAATAATAACTACTCTGAGTAGTAGTAAAACTGTAAAAGTATTCTGAAATAAATATAGATGTGTAAGCATGCAGATAGTCATAGTCTGGCGACGACTTCAATCTGAGTGACATTGTAATTAGGGAAGTAATAAATACAATAAAGGATGCTGTCAAGTTTTGAGGCATGTTTGTCTCTATGCTCATCAGCTTATGCCATCCAGCTACTTTAATTTTTTGTTGTATCGTTTTTTCAGGAGGCTAAATTAAGTATTTGTAGTTTTGTACCGTTGCAATTGTAGTGCAAGTATTTAACAAAAAAAGACTAGTACAAGTAAATTCAATTAGATTCTGATATACTGTATTTACCTATAAGAAGCCAACTTTTGTAATACATTTCATCAGCAAATTTTCTACAAGCAGGAAACCTCTCTTATTTATGGGAGAATTGGCAATTTACCCCAAATTGAAACTTTTTTGTCCCACTACACCTTTTTTGACTTTGGTCTTTTTTGGTCAAGTTTGCCCTTCAATTTATTTATAAACTCATACTAAATGTATTTTGGAGTGAAAAAAAATGCCATAATTCCTAAAAATCATTTTAGCACTGTGTAAAATTTTTGAACATTTTTGAAAATGCTTATGATATTTAAAAAAATATTTCAAGTTTCATTCTACAAAACTAAAATAACAAAGTAGAATTCGTTTTCTGCAAGATATTCAGAGGTCTAACCTCCGTAGAACATAATATCTACAACTTATTCATACCTCTTCCGGATGTAGAAGTTGATATCTACCTACTCTTATAGGCTCTACCATTTTGTAGAATTCGCACCAAATGTATTCTACTCAATCAAGTATCTTCTACTACTCGTAGATTTTACGTTCTACGCGAAACACTGCTATCTACAAGAAATAGTTTTCGTATTCTACGTGTTTTTGTCTACTCTACATCCCGCAGAAGTAGTGTTCTACTAAAACCATGTTTTCTACGATCCGTAGTACTCGTGTTTCTAGTACACAATCTAGCAAAACTAGTGTCGTCTACGGTTTTGTAGAATTCATCTTCTGCGAAGATCGAGAAAATATTGCAACTGAATATTTTTCAAATCTTTCTTTCCTTTTTTTCCTCCAACTATCCAAAACATCACGTTCTTCCTTCCTCTCATCATGACGAAATCGATTGAGATTAGGTTATCGATCGCCTCCGGCGCCGTCGCGAGAGAAGGAGAGAAGGAGAGAATAAGTTTTGTTTTTTTTCGGTTTATTTTTTAATTAGTTTAGTTTTGTTAATTTTATTTTTATTTAATATATTTTAATTTAAAAAACGAAAATGGAAACAAAACTAAAATGAAGGGCAAAACTGAGAAAAATGTCAAAAAAAAAGGTATTGGGACAAAGAGGAAACGGGAAGGTGTAGTGGGACAAAAGAAGTTTCAATTTGGGGTAAATTGCCAATTCTCCCCTTATTTATACCGAATCAAAAATGAGGCTGGGAGGATTTTGAATGTATGTTTAATTCCAGCTTCTTAATTCAAATTCAAATTCCAGCACTTGTATGTTTAATTCCAGCTTCTTAATTCAAATGAAAATGTTAGAATTTTCGTTTACTTCAAATTGAACTATGTACTCCATGGGAATCTGTATTCTGATTTGAGTTTTCGTTTAACATATTCACTCTACTAGTTTGACCAACAGCTGTGTATTTATAGAAGAACAAAATATACAAGAAGTACTTGGTTCTTTTGATATAGTTGTATAAGAATCAACGCTTTTTTTTTTCTTTTTTTTTGTTGTTGTTGTTGTTACTTGTTAGTGTATTAAAAATATAAAGTTGCTGAAAATTTTTAAAATACAGACATGAGTGCTAATTAACTAGAGGATCCAAGCAGAATAGAACAATTTCCATATATTTTGAAGTCTAATTTTGTTTTTGTTTAAATTATTTATGTGCCAAGAGAATTCATATACTGTAAACCGTTACATTTGAATTCATATAATATACATTCATTGAGCTGGCCATGTATGAGTTATAAATGCTCTTTCTGTCTCATGGTCAACAAGGACAAGTCACAAAAGCAATAGCATCTTCTTCAATCTACGCTTACAGTTACATTTATACGAATGGTCCCTAACAAAGCATAGCCAATAGCACCTTCTTCAATCAACATAACTTTATCTATAAGAATAATGATACTTGATTTTATGTGATTTGAAAACATTCGCCAACAAAAAAGGTGAAAAACATTCATTTTCTCCTTAATTTTGCTTAAATGTTCCGGGTCTACCAAATTTTTTTTTTATTTTATATTATGAACCAGAATGAAGATTCGAAAACACTATGAATTAATGTATACACAGTTCTTCACAAACGATTTAACGTTTGGCAAAGAAAAGCGAAAAAATAAACTATTATGAGAAAAAGGTTTTAAAAGCACATAATCAAGGTTAATGGGCTAACTCCAATTTTTAATGGGCAAAAAACGAAGCCCATCTTTGTTCCTTCTTTTCGTATGGCGCCAAATTTGTGTAAAGGAAAACAGTATTTATAAGATTTTAATTATTTAGTTTGTAATCCGGTTCAGAATTTTCAACATTAAAACGGTGTCGTCGAAGAAAAATCACAACTTTGATCATAATCGACCGTCAAATGGACGCCTGGCTCATGATCGATGGAAGATGAATCGAGGGAGAGAGACATATTGATCCCTTGGACGTTACTGTTAACGAACATCATCATCATCATCGGCGCCGGATTTGTTTTCCCTGGCCAAATTTCCCTGTTTTCGATGACTTTCCTGGTAATCTCTGTCTTCGGATCTTCAGCCGGAATCTTCATGAGCTTGGGGTCTTGTTTTTCTGGATTACCATTTATCTCCTTGTTATGATTCTGTGAAGTGTGAGATTCGGTGTTTGTGGGTTTCGGAGAATGAGATTCGATTGGGTTAGGTTTAATTTGGGGTAACGACGGTTTAGGTGAGGGGATGATTTGGGATATGAGTGGGGATGGAATCGACGGTGGTGATTTTGGAGTAGACGGCGGCGGTGCGGTGATCAGAGACGCCGATGGTGATATCAGCGCCGTCGGAGATGGTAGTGTCATAGGCGATTGAGATTTGAAAATTTCCGTAGCTTTCGGCGATGATGATGATGATGTTGGTGGTGATAAGTTTGTCTTAGATCTGGATTGTTGACCAGATTCTGGGAATGGTGGTGTTGATTTAGGTTCGTCAATTGATTTTGATGGTGGTGTTGGCGGAGTCGGCGGCGAGGGAGGAGGTGATTGGGACCGAATTTCCTCAACAAATTTAAACGGTGGAAGCGGTTGGGACTGGGATTCTTCACTAGCTTTTAGCTTTGACGGCGGCGTTTTAGCTTCTGTTGGTGGTAAGAGCGGTTTAGATTCAACCGATTTTGACAATGGCACTGGCGATGCTAACCGAGTTTGATCAATGGAGGTATACTTCACAAGCGGTGGAGGCGATTGGGACTGTGATTCTTCCGTAGCCTTTAGCGTTAAAGGCGAAGATGGTGGAAATTTGGTTTTTGGTGGAGGTAAAGGCAGCTGAGATTCACCGGATTCTGACAATGACGGTGGTGATGTTTGCGACGGATACAATGATCGTGTTTCTTCAATAGATTTAGACAGTGTAGGCGATTGTGGATTGGATTCTTTAGTAGGGTTTAGAGTTGACGGCGGAGATCGTGGAATTTTAGATTCTGGTGGTGGTAAAAGCGGCTGAGATTCACCAGATTCTGAAAATGACTGTGGCGACGCTTTCGGCGGAGACGGTGATTGGAACGGAGTTTCATCAATGGATTTAGACGGTGGAAGTGGTGGAGACTGTTGGGATTGGAATTCTTCATAAGGTTTTAGCGTTGACGGTGGAGTTTTGACTTCTGGTGGTGGTAAAAGCAGCTGAGATTCACCAGATTCTGACGATGACGATGGAGGCGGTGAGTGTAACCGAGTTTCATCAATGGATTTAGACTGTGTAAGCGGTGGAGAAGGTTGGGACTGAATTTCTTCAGTAGCGTTTAGAGCTGAAGGAGGGGACGGTTGCTGTTTTTCTTCTGGTGTTAGTGGTGGAGATGTTAGAGGTGGCGCCTGAGATTCATCTGATTTGGGCGGCGACAGAGGCGGTTTCGACATGGGTGGTGGCACAGGCTGTGAATGAGGCTCTTCTTTTGATGTTGGTGATAACGGTGGTGATGGCTTCGGTTCCGGTGGCACTAGTGGCGGAGTCCGACGATATTCACTAGATTCTGATAAAGACGGTGGAAGTGTTGACGGTAAAGGCATCGGTGATGAAAATTGAATTGGAGACGACGGCAGAAATGAAGGTGTCTGCGGTTGTGGCGGTGACCTTGGTGATGACTTTGGCTCCAGCAGTACACGTGGCGAAGACTGGCTATTGTCACCAGCTTTTGAAAAAGATTGTGGGAGTGTTGATGGTGAAGGCACTGGCGATGGAAATTGATTTGGAAGCGGCTCAAGTGAAGGTGACTGTGGTTGTGGCTGAAATGCTGGTGACTGTGGTGGCGATTGTACCAGAATATCTTGAGCATCCTTTGGAGGCGGCGGCGGCGGTTGCGGTGGTTGGCGAGGGACATTTTGCCGTAATTGGACAAGCCTAGCCAAGTTTCCTAGCCGGAATCTCGGACGAGAATGTCGATTATTAAACATAGTTCTTTAAGTGGTAACTATATCTTTGGTTGTTGAATGTCGATTGCTTAAAATAGGTAGGAGTAGTAATAGCAGTAGTAGACAAGTTTAAGCTGAAAATTCCAGTTGGAGACAAGTTTAGGCTACACGAAACAGACCTTATTGACACTAAGCATATCCCAAACAGAAAGTTAAGTATTGGATTCACTTCTTTTTCACCTTTTCACAAATCATGTTCAGACTTCAGGTAGATTGAGAGAATCTGTAATGAATTAGGCGTTGTTGACCAATTTATGGGCCTATGAATAGTGAGGCCCAAATATTTCCTTTTTTTTTCCAACAAAATGCATATTATGTTTAAACTATTCATTTCCGACTGTGGTGGATAATATCTAAACGGTCTAAAAATTTTCATTTCATCGACTCATCGTCTTCCATGGATACTCTCTCAGCATCCGTTTCATCCTTCAATCTCCCTTCTCTCCCTCCACCGCCGCAGCCACCGATTAGATCCATCGCCCGCCGGTTCAAATCCACCGTAAACGCAACCGCTTCTTCTGCGTCTACCAATCTTTCAAAGCCAACATCATCCGCTCCATCTTCATACACGCACAACAAAACCGGTAATTTCCCCGGTGGAATCTCGTTTCCGCTTCCGCACGCAAAACCCTTAAGAGCTCCGTCTCCGTCCCCATCGACGCACGAGAAAGCGGCGTCTGGATTTGCTGCGGCGCTCGTTAGCGTTTGTCAATCGAAGAATTGTCTTGGTCGGACTCGAGAAGATGTCAGAAGATTGATGGAGTTTCTCGTGGGAGACGAAAAGAAGAGGCACAACAACAAGGTCTTTGTCAGTGACGTCGTCGAGAGAGGTAAATTTGGTAAACACTTGAAAGGCTTGGTCAAGATGTTGATTGCAAAAGGTAAATCAGGGATTTTGTTTGATGTTTTAATGGAGTTTGAGAGAATCTGTAACGAATTAGTCCTTGTTGGTACAACAAAACTTGTCTGGGTTTCTTAAATTTAACAAAATATTGTATTAGAGATTATATCTAATCCAAAAAGTTTGCATATTTTCCACAAAAGGTTAAGGTTTTGAATGAAATTAGAGAGAATCTGTAATAAATTGTTTGTTGATGAAAACATTGTAAAGAGATTACATCAAATCTAAAGTTTGCTTTTTTTTCAGAAAGAATAAAAAAAGAACATTGTCTTGATCATTAGAGTTTTACATTGTCTTGATCTTCTTCTTCTTGCTTCTTCTTCTTCTGGATCTCCCAATGAACTTAAGAGCTTCATCGATAAGAATCACAGGGAAAGAAACAAGAATAACCACAAACCATTCCCTGAAACTCAAAGGCACAATCCCAAACACATTAGCCAAGAAAGGAACATAGAGGATGACACAGTGAAGCCCAAAGGAGACACTCATAGCCACAAGCAGCCAAGGGTTTCTCCACGGTGGCATCGTCAAAAGACTGTTGTCTTCAGACAAAGCGTTCAACGAGTTAAACATCTCAATCGCCACAAGAACAGAGAGAGACAGAGTCATCGGCTTGACTTTCCCTAACGTGAAGTAATCACAAGGATTGTTCTCAAACGAGATCGTCCTTAACCCGCCAGAGACTGTGTAAGGAGTCGCTGTGAAATTCGATCCCCAAGAAGAACATTCAGACCAATTCTGAAGCTCAGTGAAGCTGACCAATGTGTGTCCGTCTGTGATCAGGCTAATCCCTAGGAAAGAAGCTTGCGTGTACCACAAGACAAAGACGCCAACAGTGGCAACTCCAACGTAAGAACCAATCACAAGATATCGAATGAGAACCCACGAATCGATTAGAGAATCATCGCTCTTGCGCGGTGGTTTCTTCATGATATCAATATCAGCTGGATTAAACCCTAACGCTGTAGCTGGAGGACCATCAGTTACGAGATTAACCCAAAGAAGCTGAACCGGAATCATACATTCCGGTATCCCCAATGCCGCGGTTAAGAAGATTGAGATTACTTCTCCAACGTTTGATGATATCATATACCTTCAAATGCAATCACATACGTAAGATCAGTAACATTGCATAGGAAGAAGAAAATGTATTATTGTGAGTCTTTTTTTCTTTACCTGATAAAAGCTTTCATGTTGTTGTAAATGGACCGACCTTCAGCTACAGCAGAGACAATAGTACTGAAATTATCATCTGCAAGAACCATATCTGAAGCTTCTTTCGCAACCTGCAAGAATTAAAAGTTTAGGGGTGATTTTGCGATTCTTGAAGAATGTTTTGACAGTTAAAAGTTCGTTAGTTTTCTTTTACCTCTGTTCCAGTGATTCCCATGGCGATTCCAATATCAGCGAGTTTCAAAGCAGGAGCATCATTCACACCATCACCTGTCATGGCAACGATTTCTCCCATTTCCTTAAGCATCCTAACGATTTCTTGCTTATGCCTCGGCTCAGCTCGAGAAAACACTTTCCCTCCAGGTTTCGACAGAATCTCGATTCTCCGTGAAGCAGGAAGAGACATAAACTCTCTACCGGTGAAGCTACTCTCCGAAAGATCATCACTCTCCGAAAACAATCTAATCTCACAGCAAATAGCCTCAGCCGTTGACTTATTATCTCCGGTTATCACCATCACTCTGATTCCAGCTTCTCTGCAATCTTCAATCGCACTTCCAACTTCTTCACGCGGAGGATCTCTGAGACCAACGACTCCAACAAAGATTAGGTCTGTTTCGATGCTTGAGTAGCAAGAAGGATCTAAAAGCTTCTTGTGCGAAGGATGTTCTTCGGAAGTGTAATCCGAAAACTCTCCTAATTCGTCTTTGTAAGCTAACCCTAAACATCTTAACCCTTTTGAAGTCATTTCAGAATGTTTCTTGAGGATCACGTCTCTACAAGCTTCATCTAAAGCCACAAGAGATCCATCAGCAAGCTGTGTATGTGAACTTCTCTCAAGTATGCTCTCAGCTGCTCCCTTCACGAGAAGCCTGTTTTGTCCGCTCGGCTCGCAAACGATAACACTCATTGACTTACGGACACGATCAAACTCCAATGTCGCTACCTTCTTCGATCTTTTGCTCCACCAATCACAACAACCTAAAAAAGACCAATCAGTTCCACAACTACTTTACTAATCAGACAATGTAAATAGTCATTGGATAATCACTTACCTAGCTTGACAGAGCTGCCATTGTTGTCGGAAAAGTTTGAAGCTTCTTGGATAATCTCACCGTTCTTGTTCTCCGGGAGACCCATCTTCTCAACAAGAACCTTCAAGGCTGCTTCTGTAGGCAAGCCAGTTGCTCTAAACAACTTTCCTTCGTAAAACACTCCAGCGTCATTACAAATGGAACAAATCTCAGCAACAGCTTGCAAGTTAGCATCCATATTGTAACAACCCCAATCCACAATTCCACCGTCTTTTGGATCATAAGTCGTACCATCAACCGAAAACACTCGAGTAATCGTCGTTTTACCGCCGAGAGTGAAGAACTCGGTCGCAGACATCTGGTTCGTTGTCAAAGTCCCGGTTTTGTCTGAACAGATCACGGTCGTGCAGCCGAGTGTCTCCACACTCGGCAGCTTCCTCACTATAGCATTCTTCTGCGCCATTTTCCTCGTCCCTAGAGCCAAACACGTCGTGATCACAGCGGGTAAGCCCTCAGGAATCGCGGCTACGGCGAGAGCGACCGCGATTTTGAAGTAGTAAGTGCATTTCTCGAACGAGAACCTGATGTTCACAGGCTTGTAACCATCCACAACGTCCCAAGAAACGAAGTTCTTGTAGTTGATCATCCACACAAGAACACAGACGATGCAGATCGCTGTAGTCAATCTATTTCCAAACTCGTCAAGCTTCTTCTTCAACGGAGTCTCGCTCTCTTCAAGCGACGCCTCGTGAATCTGTCTCTGGATCTTCCCGATCTCTGTATCCATACCGATGCTCGTCACGACGCAAACGCAGCTTCCGTTAACAACCGTTGTTCCCGCGAAAACCATATTCTCTTTGCCTTGCAACTCGCAATCATCAGGAACCACTAGATTAGCTCCTTTCAGAACCGGCATTGCTTCACCGGTTAACGAGCTCTGCTCGACTCTCAAAGTCGATGTTTTTAAACCGGAGACTCTCATGTCCGCAGGGACTTTATCTCCTACGTGTAGCTCCACTATGTCTCCAGGAACAAGCTCTCTCGCAGGCAAATTCGGCAACAGAGCTCCGTCTCTTAAGACCTTTGCTGATTCGCATTGCATCTCTTTAAGAGCCTCGAGAGCTTTCTCTGCGTTGCTCTCTTGCCACACACCAACGACGGCGTTCAAAATCAGGATTAAAACTATCACAAACGGCTCTACAAAGGCCTCGAACCCTGAACCTGAGCCGTTTTCTTCGCTTTCGCCTAAAAACGCTAAAACGAAAGAGATAAACGCTGCGCCGAGGAGGATCTTCACGAGCGTGTCGTCGAATTGCTCCAGTACGAGATGCCATAAAGGTTTGCCTTTCTCCTTCGCGAGCTCGTTGTAACCGTGCTTTTGACGGCGGATTTGGACGTCTTCGCTGGTTAAGCCCTTGTCTAGTGTTGTCTTGTACACTTTCAGGCATTGGTCAACGGACCACGACCACGCCGAGAACGACTTCTCTTCCTCCATTTTTGATTCAAAAGCTTAAACTTTGGAATCACTCCAAAACGGTTCTTTTTCTCTCTGTGAAACCGTCAAATCAAGCAACAAAATTTCAGTTAAACAACAATAAAGGTGCGGTTTTTACAGAGATATATCAAATTTAATTATCGAGATCTGTCAAAAATCGAGAAATCATACAAACCCAGAAAGCAGAACACAAGAACTGAGTGAGAGTGAGAGAGACAGAGCATGTAAGAATCTGAAAACAGAGTACTCTTACCTAAATTTCAGGAATAGCTATGGTCATTGAAATTTCAAATACTCCATCAAAAACTAAAATGTGATTTTGACTAAAAGTTTGCTTGGAGACAAAGCAGAAGACCCAAGATTTTTATAAAAGAGGAGAATTTTTATTCCCAATTTCGATTCCTGTTCTACCAGTAGCAAGGCAAAAAAAGGAAAGAAAATAAAATTATTGATTTGGACAAGTCGTGGTTTGTGGCGAGACTCGTTTTCTTTTTCCCCTTTTCGACTTTTTATTGCTTGTTTAGAATTTTTGAATATAATGCTTTCTTCTTCTGTGGTTTGCTTTTCAGAAAAGCGAAGGTTTGGTATAAGTGGTGGTGTGGTCCCATCGGATTCGCTGTTCATAAAGAAAACGGAACGTTACCATAACTCTCATCTCAAAATGACCATAATACCCTTCTTTTTAAACCGTTTTTACGTGTTTGACTTTCCCTTTCCCATTCTTGTACGGCTCAGGCTCACATCGGTCTTGGAGAGCGTGATAATGGATATTCCAATAGTATACGCTACTTTTTTATTACAAGAAAAGCAAAGTCAATGATGTAAGACTTTGATTAACCAATGAAACGATTCTAAAAGTTCCTTAATGAGACTTTATTTTTCTCTACAAACATCTGTCAGTGCAAGTGCTGTCTAAATATCTGTGGCTTGTCAGTTTAACCATATTAATGCTTCGGATATCCGATTTTTTAAATAAATAATGGTTCGTTACAACGAAAGCGAGGTTCCTTGAAGTTTCTTCCACTATTATATAGCCTGCTCTAGCTCCACTACGTCCTTTAAAAAAGCGAGGTCGTTTTGTATTTTATTTAGAGTGAGTAACTACATCATTTAAAAAACTCATTAGCCCAAACAGCTTAATTATTTTTGAAGTTTGCAATTATTGATTATACAGAAAACTCCATCGGTTATAGTATTTCTAACAGACGACTAAAATATTTGATTAATTAATGTGAGCCTGTGATTGATATGCATACTCACCAGTTAAATGTAGATGGAAATGAGATTATAGGTTACAAACATACAAAAATTCAAAATCAAATGGGCAATAAATGAGTGTGATTCAAGTTCCATTCGGTTATTGGGCCGTAGAACGTATTCCTTAAGCCCAATAAGAACGGCGTCGTCTTCACAAAAGCCTCCCTCTGCGCACGCATACTAAATTTACAATATCACCCTTGGAAGCGACCATCGTCACTAAACAGTTAACGCCGTCAAAAAATTCCGTGACGGGGCAAGTTCAACAGCTCCGGTTTGATCGCCCAATCACAATCTCCGCCGCTGACGTCAGAATCTCCTCTACACTCTGCAATTCCCCCAGAAGCGACGGAGAACGAAAGAAAGCTTTTTGAGACGAAAGTGGAGAGAGAGAGAGAAGAGAAGAAGCAATGGGTGTGCTTACGAACAAGGTCGAGAGAGACGAGCTTAAACCTGGAGATCACATCTACACTTACAGAGCAGTCTTCGCTTATTCTCACCACGGTACTTTGATTCTTCCCCCTTTTCCTTTTTCGTTTGCTTTCATCAGCAATTAGCTTTTCGATGCATTTGTGTAGTTCCTCAATTTGGGTCTTCTCTTCGCGACTGTTTAGGTTTAATTTCCCAGTCGTTTGGTTTCTATTTGGCTATTGACTCTTTGATTTTGTCAAAAAGCATCTTAATCCGTCTTGTCGATTCTGTAATTCAGAGCTGTAATTGGTGAAATTGACATCTTCATCTTCCCAAAGTTGTTGACTTTTGATTTCTTTTGTTGACATTTCAACTGAAGAAACCCTTTTGTTTTCTTCTGCAGGCGTATTTGTCGGTGGTTGCAAGGTCGTTCATTTCAAACCTGAGCAGTCTCCTTCTTCTTCTTCTTCGTCTGTTGCTTCTTCTTCTTCAGTTTCAAACCTTAATGATACTTCAGAAGCTCCTTGCCCTACATATCCTGACTGTGGATTTAAGCAACCAAAGAGCGGAGTAGTACTCTCTTGCCTCGACTGTTTCCTCAAGAAGGGCTCTCTCTACCGTTTCGATTACGGAGTCAGCTCGTCCATGTTCCTCACCAGACTCCGCGGTGGCACCTGCACAACCGCTGCATCTGACCCGCTTCAAACAGTGATCCACAGAGCAATGCACCTTCTCCAAAACGGATTCGGCAACTACGACGTCTTCCAAAACAACTGCGAAGACTTTGCTCTCTACTGCAAGACGGGGCTGCTCATCCTCGACAAGAACGGTGTTGGAAGAAGCGGTCAAGCCAGCTCCGTTCTCGGCGCTCCTCTCGCTGCACTCCTCTCTTCGCCTCTCACGTTGTTGATCCCAAATCCTGTTGGTGTAGCTACAGTCACTGCTGGGATGTACTGTATGAGCAGGTATGCGACTGATATCGGTGTTAGAAGCGACGTCATCAAGGTTCCTGTTGAAGATTTGAGTCTCAACCTCGGCATCAAAACCCTCAAGTAAAGGTGAAAGCTTTTTGGTTCTACTATGTTCATGGAAAAGTACATAAGACTGGCCAATGTTTTTAGTTATCATCTTATTTTCCCTTTGATCTCATTTTGGCATAACTGTAAGGATTGTGTAGATTCATTGTGGATTCCATTAATATCAAGATTGATTTCTACAAGGCCTTAAAACCATGCCGGAGAAAACATCTAAAAGGCTTATATATACATGAAAACTCCAGTTAAAAATCTTCATGTGGAAATAAAAGTGATTTTAGGAACTTATTGGTGGTTGTTGTTTAGTGTTGCTGTTCTCTCCGGTTTTCTTTTTTGAATCTTGTTCGAAATCTGCGAGATTTGCTAGTTCGTCGACTGCTTCGACGGTTGTTTGAATTCTAGCTGCGTTTTCGATTAACAAGGCAACCAAAGTGGCAACCGGAAGGATGTCATGTAGGCTCATTGACATAGTCATGTCTTCTTCACTATCTTCTCCTTTGTTGTTGTCCTCTTCGGATGGAACTTCTTCTTCTTCTTCTTCAGGTTTGTTGGTTTTGATTGGAACAGATTTTAAGGTTTCTTGAAGCTCCTGAACTGCAGAGTTCATATCAAACACCAGGAAATCCATCTTTGAAGATTTTCTTGTGTTCTTCATCATATCCGCTAATTCTCTTAAGATTTTTGAAGAAGCTGAGCTCAGTTTCATACAAGCTTCTCCGAAATGCTTCTTGACATGTTCTGGTGCCTGTAGAAGCAGAAGAAGAAGAAGAAGAAGACGCTTAGTTTTAGTTTCACAACCTCTAAAAGTTAGTGTGTAGTAGTATAAAAGGTTACCTCTGCTTCATAGTTGATGCAGATACTGAGATTTTCAAGGCAATAAGCACATCTCCGCATAGCAGCACCTATCTTTACGTATAACTTCCATGGATGCCGGAAGTTAAAGCTTCCATGTGCTGGTTCCCATCTCGCTAGATTCGCCTGAGAGAGATCAACAAAAGGCGAATAAGCGGCTGCAAAACAAAAAGGCAATAGACTTTTTTTTATCCCCATAGAGATAATCTGTTACGTTACCATGGATTCCTCTGTTCCCTTAGAGTTTAGTACACATTTGAACCCTTGCAACTTCACGTCAGTTTCTTCATCTTCATTCTCATTCGTCGAGGCGTCTTTCTTCTTGAAGTACTCTGCTACACAGCCTGCAGTTACAATGATATATAATCAGGGCACTGGCTAACGTGAAATCTTCCATAAGAAGTTAGGTTTTCTTATTCCCTTACCGTCTAAAGAATCGGCAAGTTTGTCAAGGTTACGTTGAACAAGACGGTGAAGCTGAGATCCTGCCCAGATGGGACAGAAGAAGACAGTAATGATAATGCATATAGATGTTCCAATTGCGATAGTTGAGACTCTTTGCTGAGCCAAATCAATCAACTTGTCTACTCTGTAACCTCCTACTGAGACAAGGCTAAATGTGAGGATAAAGATCATTGCTCCGTAGTCGAATCTGGCTTTGAATGACGGCACAAACCGCGAGTAAGTAGCTGCGAAAGCTGCAAGAATGAATGGAATTTTTTTAATAAAGATCGATCCTTTTTTGAGGGTTACTTACAAGAAAAATTGATCCTTTTAGGGTTTTGGTCATTACCAAAGAGAAAAACAGAGCATCCAATCACAAAAATCTCAGCTTTTCCTGATTGAGTAGCAACCCAATGAACACCAATGCCTAGTGATCCAGCTAATATAGTTGCCACCACTCTGTTTACACATTTGCAGAATGTTGCTCCTGTTGTACATGCAGATACATACACATACTTGTAGGTCAAGTTAACTTTTTTAAGAAGAAGAAAGTTGGAAACTTTTTGATTTTGAGTTTGGTTTACATACCGACATTGGACTCGAAGACGACCACAACAGTCATGATTGCCCACATAGCATTTCCTCCAACACCATCATACAAAGGTCTCATGTAGTAGAAGATTGAGACTAATGAAAGTGCAAGTCCTACTTTCAGGCAATGAACAACTTTGGCTGGATCATCTGCTCCAATCCTCCAAGCCTTCCGCATAAACTTTGCGATTGGGTCCACCATAACCTTCAGTACCAACCCCTTTAGCCAAAGAAAGATCTTTTCGATTAGTCCTGATTTAGGCACCAGTCTCTCTGTTGTCCCATTGTCTACACTTATCCTCCACTCTAGCTTCCCTGCTTCTTTTGATGCCATGTTACTATACCCTTAACTGAAAAATTCGATTAAATGAATATTTTGGTGAAGAAATGTTTGTTTGATGAGCAATGCAATTTGTGGTGTTATATATATAGAGATTATAAGGGTGGCACTACTATAGGTATTACTATTTTTCAAAGTTCTTGAAATCATTTTAAGTGGTGAAGTAATATTATTTGTTATCTACTATACAATATATTATTGATCACTCTCTCCCACTTGGATATGCAAAAAGATGAAGTGGCCTAGTATAAAGTTATATGATTAGTTATAACTTTGTGTTACAGAGTCGTCATCGCACAAGTACGTACTGATGTTGACACCTTCGTACATCCATCAATTTCACTGCAACGTCTGTTCATTATTGTCGTAGATTCTCTATAAATTTTACATCCCAAGATATAAGGAAGTTTCAGTTCATTTACAATAATTGCACGTCTAAAAGAGGGTCCAATATTTTACGTAATCAGCCCTAACTTGTAACTGTTTATTTGGATCGTAGTATTGTATCATTTATGTAATACCAGGTATCATTTATATGATTGAGTAGCTCTTTACTCAAATTCCTTCAACCAAAAGGTTGATTAGCTCAAAACTCTAAAATCGACAATATTTTGCATGAGAGGCTCTTCCGTATTGAGTTTTTCATCTCAAACCATTCTTTCATAGTCCCATACACGAAAGTATTAAATAAAATCTATTAGAATCTAACAAATGAGATTACTGTTACATGCACTAGCCAGTAGCCACTAAAGTGAGATCAAAAGATTTATGTGTGCGTCATGTGTTTATTGCAATATGCATGCGTACATATACATACACACACGATTTCACTTTTTTTTTCCTTACACGATTTCACATTATGTAAACAATACATGAAAAGTGGATGGTCGTAACTCGTAAGCAATGAAACCCTTCGCATATTCCTTTTGATTGATTAGAGAATTCAGAGGAATCACGTAAATAATTTAATTATTTGTCTCATCTGATTTATTTAGTTTTGTCATGCAAATAGGTTCAAATTGAATATTACTATTACATGCACTAAGTGATGTCAAATATAAATGAAAGTGGCACGTTTGACTTACACTACCTTTTAGTAATGGACATATAAAAAATATTCACAATTCTTGGGAGAATGGGAGTTACTTACATGTATAGATTAGTAGAACCAATTAGAAGATAAAGATGACATAACCTAACTTTTAATTTAGGTCTTTATCAAAAAACTTTAATTTAGGTCACTAAGTGAGCCCCAAATGATAAGAGACCTAATTTAATTGTTGGGTTCCCTTATCAAAATGTTATCTTGCCCTAAGTGGACGTACTTATATAATATTATCACTAAGCAAGATTTGTATTTGTGTTTTTTTTTATTCTTTTATGTGCGGTCGAGAATTAATTGAAAGAATACAAAGAAGAAAATATTGAACCACTTTAGCTACTTCGGGTTTCCCTATTGGGTGGGTCTTGTGAATGTATAGGAAGTGCCCTTCAACTTATCACCTTTTGTTCGTGATGTGATAAGAAGAGCGGTTTAACTTTTTTTGTCTTATCGAATTTGTTTATAAATATATATCGTGTTGGAATTAGGTCACGATTGAAATCGATTTAATGGTCTATTCCGCTTTAAAAAATATCTAAATCATTGGCACTCAAATGTTGATTGAATAATGGCCAGAGTTTCCAGAATTTTGACCGAGTTAGCTCTGCATGACAAAGTATAAACATTATGTTTAAACAAAACAAAATATTTGAATGTGATCTCAACTTCTTCATGGATTATTTCGGATTTTGCTGACACGACATATTGGTGGAACAAAACAATGTGGCATAAAAGTCATGCGTCATTTACATATCTCGTTACTTCTTTTTGTCTCCCATCCTGTTTTTTATTTGTTTTTTCGATTATTTAATACGTTTTTACAAGTACAACAACAAAATAACAACAAAGTTTGATTGCTAGCTTAAAAACTGTATTTTACCTAAATGATTTTTTTTTACCTTAGCAGTCTCATATTGAGACAACTAAGATAAGATTTTTGTCAAGCATCATGGATTATATGGGAGACGGATTTTCCGTGCGTCGTGTTTATTTTTAAGGTTAATTTGAGAGTTGTTTTTGATTGATTAGGAGGGGGAGAAAGATGATATGAAGCTTTGATAATTGTATTTGTAGAGTTGTAGTATGAGTAAGGAACACAAGCTTTCTCTGTATGAATTGTTTGGGCCTTTTGAGAGAGGTATGAATTTGTATTGGGCCAATCACACAAAATGGGGCCTTTAACATGTCATTAAATACTCCAGTAAGCAAGCTATTAACCTGTGTTTTCTCCTCACCTGTACCCAGACACGGGAATTTGCATGATCTCAAAAATTCATATTTACGTCACCAGATTCATGCAAATTTGAACGATCACATATTTAGTTTTCATATAATCAGAGCCGGCCCTGGGAACATAAGCTGCAGCTTACGGCCCTAATATTTATATAGAATATTTCGGCGTCCAGTGGTTTGTGCGCTTGATCTCCACTACAACTCGTTGTGAGTTCAAACCCTATAAACTGCAATTATAAATATTTTTTCTTTTAATGCATTTCTAGTCAATTAAATCGGCCCTTTTTTCTTCTTAGCTTGTGGCCATCCAATACTCTACTCACCGACGGCTCTGCATATAATGTTTATTCAATTCAGTTTATGGGAGATTTCATCTCGAAAGCAAAGTCTTATCTATTTGGAAACCAAGGAGACCAACTGTACATGAACATGATAGCGTTTCGAATACAAAACAACTGTGACATACAAAAAAATATCATAAAAAATGCAATGTAACATAGTATTCTTATTATATTATTATTTTGTAATAACAGAACACGACAATATATCTGCTCCAACTAAAGACTACTCTAATAACAAATCGTTTTCTCAAATACCCACTGAGATTCTATTTTCTATTTGTTTTAATTTGTTTTTTTTGCTTACGACTTATGAGAAGACCAAAGATGACCTTTTCTCTCTCCATTTTTTTGTACCAAATGTACACAAGTATGGGTTAATTAGGTAGATACTCAAGTTTTAGTTCAAAGTTAGTTATGAATCTTAAATGGAAATTGAAATGAGATCTTAAGTAATATAAAAGTGATTATAGACTCATTCATTCATTCATTGTTAGTTAGTTTTTCATTAAAAACGAACACAACTTGGTTTTGGTCTTGCTTGGTTTTGATGCTTTATGTTATAGTTTGTTTATCTTGGTTGATTTTGGTCTTTCCGTCAAAAAATTCTTTAAAACGATATAAACCTAACAATATTCTTTTTAAAGAAAAAGAACAATAAACGCAAACAACTTAGTGATCAAGTTAAAAAAATTAATATCATATAAGACTATGTAACAACTAGAATTAGACACATATATATGTAGCAAGAAGGCAAAACTAAAAGCCAAATAAGCGACTCCACCAAACAAAAGACAAGGAAAGTGAACAGAGGATTTTCTAAAAAGTGGAAAGAATAATCATCATGCTCCTCCCAAGGCGACTCTTCCGGGTCTGAAAATTCCAAATCTAACATCACATATTTTTGCTATTTGCTTTTGTCTTTATTTTCTTGTCCTTTTGACAATGTTCATATCACCATGTTGGTCCACCACTATCACCACCTAGGATGATTCCACTCCATAGCTCATTGCTTGAACCACTTTCTCTCTTCTTGTTACCATCATCGTGTCTCTCATGGTGATGATTATGTCCATCATGATCTCCATAAGGAAACATCAACTTACTTCCTTCTCCATTAACAACCAAGTTATCATGATTACCAGTCTTCTCTTCATCATTCCTATCTAATGAAATCCCAAGATTTGTTTTGTCGTTGTGGTGATGATCATACCCTTGACGAAACTGAATCATTCCCATAGGAGCTGCGAAAAGACCGTTCTGCCCTCCCGTTGTAGCTTGCCCTCCCGTTGTAAAATGACTGTAATGCCCTTGAGCTCGCTTGTCTTGCATATTAGGTGCGGAGAAGGAGAGGCTGAGGTCATTACTAGGGTTTGATGATGATGATGTGAAGACAAAAGGAGGGTTTAGATCTGGGATATTCTTGGTGGAAGATGAAGTAGAGGAATTAGGAAGTATTAACGAAGACTTCTTGTTCTTTCTAGAACCTCCGCCAACGGGGACGTTACGGAGAGAGCCACCGTCAGTCCAATATCTCCGACAAGACTTACACAAGTACCTAGGCTGTGCTAAGCTGTAGTTGTTATAATAACAAAACTTGGTGTTGCTTGAGTTGCATCTTGGACAGTTTCTTGAATCTTGTGGCCGTGTGGTCATCGTCGTCACCATCTTCCTCTCATCATCCATTATCATTGTTGTTGAATCGATTGTTGTTGTAGCTGTTGTTCCTGGTGGTGGTGCTGTGTTGATGGTGTTATATGGATTATTGTTAGTAATAGTCATTTGATGTTGGTATTGGTCATGATCATGATCATGATGATGGTACTGATGATGGTCCATGATGCGAGCTTCAATTCACAGATTATAATCCCTGTGATAAGTATGTATGATCAACCCACCAAGTATATTCAAGAATGAGAACTAAAGTGGAACATACAAAAAGTATAGAGCACATACAATAAATAAATAAATAGAACTTATTGAAAGTACATAATAAGTTACAAGTCCATGATCCAAAAACTATAGAGAATTATTTTACACATGAAACTATGCAATTTATATAAACGATCTAGATTAATTCACTATATGATTTGAGGGAGTGGGAACAAATAATCACTTTTTACACGTATGAAGGAGCAAGAAAAGTTCTACAAGGACGATAGAGGGAACTATATACTTTTTTCCCCTTAAATTCTCCAGATCAACTAATAAAAAGGTGTTATAGGAGTTCGTCTCTATAAAGCCAAACATCTTTTTAGAAAGGAACAAAATTTCAAAGAAATTAGAAGGTGGAAAGAGATCAAGCTTTGAAAAGTAAAAAAGATAACCCTAATAAACACATCAACTAAAAAGCAGAAGAAGTTAAAAAAAGAAAAGGAAAAGAAAAGAGAGAAAGTAATTGCAGAAGAAACAAGGAGATAGAGAAAAAGGGAAGAAGATGAACTGACCTGATTTTCGAAGAGATGACTTAGAGAGAGAATGTTTCGAGGCTAAAGTTTAGAAGTGTTGGGTTTCACTTTTATGGGCATTTTAGTGGTGTGTTTGTTTTGACTTATCTTTTTCTTCTTCTTCTTTTTTAATAGAAGGTTTATCATCTTCAAGTAGTTCATTTTTAGCATAATAATATATCAGTTTTCTTCCGCGGCCAAATAAAAACAGACTAGCAACTCGATACAAAGTATTTAAGATCTAATTATGCTTTCAAATTTTTAAAATGACCTTAAGTTGTCATGTACTTTGTTGTCATTTTCTCCACAGATGGAGTGTGATCGATTTCTAAATTCTATGTGTCTTTAAGAAAAAAAAAGGGCTGCTTTATAAAATCTATGTTTGTCCCCAAAAAAATAACCTTAAGTTCTTAATTTTTTTAATCAGAAAAATAATATATTGGTGGAAAAAACCGTTGGCCTGTACTTTTTTTGTATCAAGTTGCAACTTTCAAGTACTGTAATATGTTCACCTTTTGACGAAAGGAAAAAGTTTCATGTAATCTTAATTTTCGACTAAAACAATTTGCAGTTAAGTTGATGATATGTTTTTTTCTTTGTTACAAGAAATCAAACTCTAATGGGCCGAATGTTTTAATTTTTACGGTGGCCCAAAATATGCAGTTGTGGTCTTGTTTAGGGCCTTTCCCAGTTTCAATAGGATAACGAGAAGAGAGAAAAGGTACTATGGGTCCACTCATTTTCCACCGTGAATCGACACGTATACGACACGTGTAGAAGAACCAGCTGTCCCGTTTTGGTATCCGTTTTCTTCATGCATAATCGTTTTGATTGACCGACCTAATTAGAACGCATAATCTTTTGATTGACCAGTCTTTGAGAGATATCTCCTCAGTATTAAACGCACCCGTTTGGGTCAGAGCGTATATTATCTTAGTGGCGTGATTAAACAGTCAAGAATTAAAGAGCATTTTAAGGAAGCAAATTTTAAAAATATGATTACATACAAACAAGGTGAGGACAAAAAGCACAAAATGATGAACATATATATCCCTTGGACCATGATCATGATACGTTCGTAAGATTCTCTGCTTCTCTTTACAAAAGTTCCACAACATTCAAACAATCACAAACGCAACAACAACACATGTGAAAAAGCTGGGCTTCACACTAGGTTTTAATGGTAATATCAATATCTTTGGAAAGATTAAAAAAAATCATACACCAAAAGGCTGGAGAGAAGAGAAGACTTGTAGAAATCAGAAGGGCTTTCTTGGTTTTGGGATGTTTATCTTTCAAATCTTTGATATAGAGCAGAAGAATCTCAACCTGTAGTCTTCTTGTTCTTCCATGGAACCACTTGCTTTAGTCCTGCATACACATTCGTCTGATCCAACCACATTACAATGTTAAAATCTAACTTTAGGATATAATTTATATACAATAACACAGAGAGAGAGCTCTCATTCATGATTTTTCTAATAAAATCTTGTAAAACTAATTATACAAGATAAGAGTTCCATTCCAAAAACATTATTTTTGTAAGGCTCAACATTTCAATGTGGTTTTGGATTTCTATGATATAAACTCTACTAGTTTAGCTGTCCATGTGATGTAGAAGCAGAGCAAAAAGCAGAGGACTTACCCAGAAGTGAGACTTTGAAGAAGAAGGTGGTGCAGGCAGATCAGTAGTGAAGCTTCCTGTTCTGCTAATGTTTGTGATCTTCACTTCACTAAACCTGCTGCTTTGGCTGCAAGTAATACCATCACCATAGCCAAAGCTTTTGTCTTCTCCTTCTTCCTCATTTTTTCCGCATTCACTCTCTCTGTCCACAGAAGATGGAAACACATAACTACCTCTACCAAACTCTGTTTTCCCCTTTAATGCTCTCCTCTTCCTAAACCCGAAAAACCCTAATCTCCCTCTCTTCTTCACAAGAGCTAAAGAGCCACTACTCATGTTCTGGTGCTTGGTCTCCTCATCAACATCCTCTAGATCGCCATAGATGTCGCTCCTGAAAGACCCATAACAGTCACCACCACTAACCTTCACCATCATCCTAAAAGAAGGTGAATCCAATCTTCTTGACCTCGTCATGCTGTAAGGTCCATCAAAGACCGTGTTGGGCGAGTTTAGTTTTGTAACTGATCCTCCATCTTTTTCAAGTGAGTGTAGCCTTGGTGGTAGCTCCAAACACTTGTGGGTTTCAGGTGAAGATGAGGAATAAGGAGTTAATGGTGAGGAGGAAGAGGAGGAAGAAGAAGAAGAGTGTTGCTTGGGCTTTCCAGGCTCTTCTTCCCAGCTAAAAGGGACTGAAGCTGCCATAGAACTGTGAATGGGTGATGACAGAGAGTTGCTGTGAGTGTGGGGATTATTTGGTAACACCGGTAGTTTCATTACTGTCACGTTTCCAGCTTCTTGCTCTGTTTCTTTTACAGCACTCATGGTTCTATGTAGAAGATGGATCTCTCTCTGATGAAGTGTGTGTCTTTTATATCTACAAGTGTTTCATGCTCTGTCTTTATCTGAGGTCTTTTTTTCCATCTATTTCCAGTGTTTCGTGTAGATATGGGAGTCAGGAATCTGCCCACTAGGGACAAGAAAAAGAAATATTAATTCAAAAATTAAATGTGGCATTTTCAAAATTAAAAGACATTAAAGATTAGGAACAATGTGTTTCTTTTATTAGAAAGAAGCAAGTTGCACAGAAAAGAGAGAAAATACAACTTATATACTCTATCATTCATTCAGACAAAGAAAACAAATGTCTACAATTATTCATCTTATCTTATTACTAATGGTTTTACATTAAATAGTTTACTACCTATGTGGTATTTTAATAAGTCTGATTTAATTTAGAGACCAAAGAAATTATCCTCCAAGATTTTTTTTTGATTTGGCTCGATCGACAAAAAAAGAAAAGAAAACTCGCCGGAAAGTGACATAGGTAAGCTTTAGCAAAAGTCGGGTTTGGATGTTTAGGTCAGCCTTTAATTCAAAATCAGGCGTGGCAAAGAAACAACGTAACATGTTTTCGATAAAGAGAAGAAAAGGGAACCAACAAAAGAGACTATTTATGAGAAGAACAGATCATGAAAGCAAAGTACATTCATAAGCCACTTCGGAACATCTTTGGGGATCGTTCAACTTTTAGATTCGTCCAACACGTCACACCTAAAACATATACCCCTTATCGAAATGGTAACATAAAAGTAAAACTAGTAAAAATGAGTAAATTACTACTAATAAACAAAGGTTATAAATTTTCGTTGGTTAATTAGTCTAGTTTCAAGGTATTCGATAAATTATCTCGAAAGCAAGTGAATGATGCAAGCAGTGAAAAGCATTAAGGAATATCCAAATGGAAAGTCTTTTTGTAATTACTAATCAATATCCAAATGATGAGTAAAGTTTTTTGACCTTTTCAAAGGAAACAAGCGATCAAAAATAAAGCAAACTACTGACAAGTGACAAGCGTAGGTGTCAAGAGTTCGCTCGTCATAATGAAATGATTTTGATATCACATAGTTATGAAGTGGGGAAATTTGAAGTGTCAATTTGCAATCTCCAAGCTGGCTTTAGCTAATTTAGACATTATTGCACACATCAAAAAGGACAACGAACATATCTAAAGCTAGCAACGGGTAAGTAACAAATGAACTATTCTAGTTTTTGATTAGTATGAGAATCTAAATCTACAAAAAAAAATCCAAATATATAATGCATATATATATGCATGCATGCTTTTTCATCTTGCATGTACCCAACAAACACCGTTTTACTTTTAAGTTTTACATAAGGACAAGAAACCTTGATTTAATCAAGACAAAAATATTTGTGCAACCAAAATTATGAAACTGATATAAGTACATTTTATAATTTAAAAAACCTCTTTATTTGCATAGATATTGTTGAGTTCTGACAAATAAAATGGTAAGATAACAGGTAACAAGAAAAGGAAGCACAAAGTCCCAGAATGTAGTTTTGTAATGTAATAGACTCGATTTGAACGAGCACAGACAAGAAACAGAGTAATAAAGAAATGAAAACGAAGATTCCAAAGAACATTTAAAGATTTTATCCTGAGACTATGAGCCACTTTACTTTTGGAACTTTCTTCCATGTCCAGTCTCGTTATTATCCCTCCAATTGTGAATTTCAACAAATAAGAAGTAAGAGGGAATCAAGACAGATAAAAGAGGAATTTCATTTGAATTTTATAGAAAAAAAAATAAAAAAGGAAAAAAGAACTTGATGAATCATTTCAAATTAAAGAAAAAGGGCCAGAAAATAAAAGTATTATTCTCTGTTTCGACTCTAAAATTTAACCGTTTGGAGCCGTTTTACAATAAAATCTGAAAAGGAGAGCAAGAAAGTTCATTGAACTGAACATCACCAATTCAAACACAATGCAACTGTGCAAGCAAAGCAATTAAGCAGCAAACATGTTCCTCAAGATTCTGAAAACTGAAAAAGAATTAGAACTCCTTAATTAGCCAAGGATATCTAACTTCATATAGTGGACTCATGAAGTACGGTTTACGGACATGACACTATGCTATGCTGGCTGCTTAATCATCATGCTCAGTTAGTAACTTATAAATACTTCTACAAGACTAAATACTAATTCTTACGCAGAATTAAAGATCTTTGAACAGTGAGGAACAAGCAATTCAATACTCGGCAGTCGGCACCCGAAACAGAGGGGAATTTAAGGCCTATATTAGAGCCCAACAATGCTTAGTATCTAAGCCCAGTTGTTAAGTTAAATTTCAGGGCTATTGTGGAATCACTGGTCGCTTCATTTCAGAGGTACGAGATCTTTTTTTCTTAAGAGAAGAATAAAGATATCAGATTATTCACATAAGGTGGGTGAATATAGACATCTAATTTTTGCAAGCGACTTATCTATTACAACTCAGAGCAAAAATGTCCTAATTATACAAATCCATGCTTTCACGGTGAGAACACCCTTCATAAGTCACCAACACAAGCGTGGATTTGTTTTCAAACAAATTTCGCTCACACTATAATTATAAACCACATAACTAACGATTTTTTATGCATAGCCGAAAAACTTAATGAAAAAGGCTTAATATTTTGGATTCGGGATTCAAAGAATATGGACAATATTACTTCCAACGTATGGACAATATTATTTCCAATGTATGGATATATAACGTTCGTTAAAGTCACTCTCTTATCCTAATTACACACACAGATGTTGTTGACACTTGACAACGTTCAGTTTATCAAAATTTGTTTTATATTTTACACAACTAATTTTTATTTATTTATTGTCTGGTATAATTGGTAGAAAAGTTGTTGTCCGCTTTACAAATTTTGAATTTAACACCCAAAACCTTGTTCCTTGAGGTTGCTAGTTGTAAATTTTTAGGTTATTACAACCGCAGCTTCATTGTTATTAAACTCACAGACGATAAAACTTTTTTCTTTTCTTTTAATCCCAGTTATTGCTATTGACACAAACAACACGTTATCTTTAACAAAAAAAAAACAACACGTTACAACTTACGTCTAATTTAAAAACAAAAACATTTCCGAAGACTTGACCTTTCAGGGTCTTGGCGTTTCATTTGGTTCGGTTAAAAATATATAAATAAAGAAAAACCCTGATGAAACTAACACATTCAAAATCCGCTTTGGTCATGACTGGTTGTTGTTCTTCTTCTCGACCACATAACTTGATCTTCTTCTTCTTCTTGTTCGTACCATTTCTCGGTTTGGCACAGCAAGTCGACATAAACGATCCTGTCTGGAATATCCCTTCACAGCCATCATGTTCATCACTACAAAGCAACTTCGCCAACTCCCAATTCTCCAAAAACCTTAACAGTCTTGTCTCTTCAATCCCTACACTCATTCCCAACCCCTACAACTTCTACGACCTCGCCGTTGGACGAAACTCTGATCAAGAAAGAGTAGAGGCCATGGCACTCTGCAACAGAGCGCTCACGCGAGTAGACTGTCTAAACTGTATCGCTCAAGCCGCAGTTAATCTAACCACATCATGTCCACAACATAGAGAAGCTTACGTACGTGCCACGAGATGTATGTTTCGTTACTCAGACAAACCCATTTTGGGGAAACTCGAAACGAACCCTGTCTCGGAGGCTCCGAACCCGAGCAGCGCCACGGAAGATAGAAACGAGTTTATTAGGTTGCAGAGCGAGTTACTTAACCGACTCAGACCAGTCGCTGCAGCAGGTGGCTCTAAGAGGAAGTATGCTCAAGGAAATGGCCTTGGTACTCCGTCTAACACGACATTCTTCGCTGCCGTGCAGTGCACACCTGATTTGTCTGAGAAAGACTGCAACGACTGTCTCAGTTATGGGTTCGGGAACGCGACAAAAGGGAGAGTTGGGATTAGGTGGTTTTGTCCCAGCTGCATTTTTCAGATAGAGAGTAACTTGATATTCTACCCGAACGAGTATGAGTCTGATCCACCAACAAATGCTGGTTCAGGTGAAACAGTACTACTTACTCCTGTAACCTAAAAAAAGTTGATCAACAATTGCAGCCTTTGAACAATAAAAGCCATTGTAATTTGAAACCTAAAAATGAAGATATCATAGAAACGACGTTTTATTTCTGCAACATAATATGTATATAGACATATATAGAAACTGAGATTATTTGTACTTAGTTTATTTTTTCTGGCAGATTAACAACTTTTTATTTTATTTTTCTTAGGAGGAGACGAGCTAAAAATAATACTCGCCACTGTGGGCTCTGTTGTTGGTTTTGTCTTAATTGTTGCCTGCCTTTACATCTTACTGACAAGGAACAAAAGAAAAGAAAAACAAAGACGTGAAGGTGGAAATGTTTAATCAAAAGTCAATTATTTCAGGTTGAAAGTTGAAACTATTTTCTCAAGAGTTTTAACTTTTCTTTATGTTTTGGGATAATTCCCGCTTTTGGATCAGGCAAATATGTGGAAGAGAACAAGATTAAAGATGCCCAATTATTGCAATTCGACTTCGATAGCATAAGATTAGCAACTAATGATTTCTCTTGCGATAACCAGCTTGGAGAAGGTGGCTTTGGTGCAGTTTATAAGGTGATTAGATTGATTGTTTATAATGCTTAATTATGATTAAATATCTCTTAAATGTGTCTTAATGCCCATTAGGGTGTTCTTGATTTTGGAGAAGAAATAGCTGTGAAAAGATTGTCAATGAGATCAGGACAAGGAGACAATGAGTTCATAAACGAAGTCTCATTAGTTGCGAAACTTCAACATCGGAATCTTGTTAGGCTTTTAGGTTTCTGCTTATATGGACAAGAACGACTACTCATCTATGAGTTCTTCAAGAACACAAGCCTCGACCATTTCATATTTGGTATGTTCCGATCCACTCTATATAGCATCTTTATCTCTAGTTACTGATATTGATTGATCATTTGATCCAAAGCGTTTTGCTTTCTCAGATACTAATAGGAGAATGATATTAGAGTGGGAGACACGTTATAGGATAATCGTAGGTGTTGCTCGAGGTCTTGTTTATCTCCATGAAGATTCTCGTTTCAACATCATTCATAGGGATCTTAAAGCAAGCAATGTTCTATTGGACGATGCAATGATTCCGAAAATCGCCGATTTTGGAATGGCTAAGTTGTTTGATACAGACCAAACAAGTCAGACTAGGTTTACAGAGAGAGTTGCAGGAACATAGTAAGCTCCCCAAAAAAATCACCATTTAACTTGGCAAGCACTTCTTGGTAATTCATAAAAATTAAAAAAAAAAAAACGAAATTTATATGGTGGTTGCAGCGGTTACATGGCTCCAGAGTATGCGATGAGTGGGGAATTTTCGGTGAAAACCGACGTATATAGCTTCGGAGTACTAATCCTAGAGATCATTACGGGAAAGAGAAACAATTGGTCTCCAGAGGAAGAAAGCTCATTGTTCCTCCTCAGCTATGTAAGTGTGAATAAATAAAGAAATAAATAGAGTTCTCTGTTTTGTGTTATGAAATATACTTGTGGACATATTCTGATTAATATTACAATTTGTGTACAAATATAGGCATGGAAAAGCTGGAGAGAAGGGAAAGTGTTAAACATTGTGGATCAAAGTCTGATTAACACGGGAGGTTTAAGTAATGAAATCATGAAATGCATTCACATTGGTTTGTTGTGTGTTCAGGAGAAAGCAGATAGTAGACCAACTATGGCTTCTGTTGTTGTAATGTTTAATGCATCTTCTTTCACTTTACCTAGACCTTCGCAACCCGGTTTTTACACAGGAGATCGAGTATCAAGAGGCATTGCACAACCAGTGACTTGGAATAGTGTTACAAGCACTGAGTTAGATCCTCGTTAATTATTAGTGTGCAACGACATGTTTACTTCAAAAAGTATCATTCATCAGTATGACCAAATTGTGATTTTGGTATTGTCTAGTAAAAACATTGTTTGAGCTTGTGATTTCAGTTGGTATCAGTTCATACATTACGTTGTTGATCTGCTTGGTTTGTCAGATAGATACATCACAAATTTGTACTTATTTTAGTCAGTAAACGTCTTTTTGTTATCATCAACAATATTTTCTTCTGTCTTGAAAAAATTTAAAAGGGTTCTCTCAAATGACTAGTCTCTGAAATTGGGCCGTTTATAGAAAACCTTTGTTGAACCCAATTTACGGCCCATTATAATTAGTTGGGGAAAAGCAGATCGAGGGAAATGACTTTAGCAGCAGCATTTCAAACCCTCGCCGGAGCTTCTTCCGTCCGACTAAAAAATCTCATGTCACTGATTCGTGTCTCCCGCCAGAATTCATCATTCTCCTTGGCGATTCTCACTCGCCGACTTCACACGTTTTCTTCTTCTGGCGAAACAGAATCCGCCTCTTCTTCTTCCTCGTCGTCACGGCTCCGAGACCATTACAATTTCCAACCACCACCGCCTTTATCCTCTGAAAGCCCAAACCCAAACCAGAAGAAGAAGAATCCGAAGCCGCAATACCGTCCGCCTTCGTCTCTGGAAGGTGTGAAGAAGGTGCACTCCGATCTTCCTTTCGATTTCCGGTTCAGCTACACGGAGAGTAACTCCAATGTGAGGCCAATTGGACTGAGAGAACCAAAGTACTCCCCGTTCGGTCCTGATCGGTTGGACCGGGAATGGACCGGAGTCTGCGCGCCGGCTGTAGATCCGAAGGTGGAGTCGGTGGATGGAGTGGAGGATCCGAAGTTGGAAGAGAAAAGAAGGCAAGTGAGAGAGAAAATCCAAGGAGCATCACTCACTGAAGCTGAAAGAAACTTTCTGGTAGATCTCTGTCAGAGGAACAAAACCAAAAGGCAAATCAATCTCGGTAATTCTTCATCAAACCAAATTTGGGATTGTTTGAAAAGTGTCTCCTTTCTTTTTATGTATAGTGCTATTTTGTGAACAATGATACATCATATGATCAAATTCGGGAAAGTTTAAAGGTGTCTTCTTTCTTAGTCACTAATAATTAACGAATTGTCTCTAGTATAGTGCTATTTGTATGCTAAGAGTGGTTGGTTTGGTCATGTGTAGGGAGAGATGGTTTGACTCACAACATGTTGAATGATATATACAATCATTGGAAACACGCTGAAGCTGTTAGGGTCAAATGTCTTGGAGTCCCAACTCTCGACATGAAAAACGTTATCTTCCACCTTGAGGTATCATCTTTCAACTTTGATGATGATGATGAAACTGAAGAAGAATGACTCTGACTTGTGGCAACATGTTACAGGATAAAACGTTTGGGCAGGTGGTTTCTAAACACTGTGGTACGTTAGTGTTGTATAGAGGGCGAAACTATGATCCAAAGAAAAGGCCCAAGATCCCATTGATGTTGTGGAAACCTCATGAACCGGTGTACCCTAGGCTGATTAAAACAACAATTGATGGTCTAAGCATTGAAGAGACTAAAGCAATGAGGAAGAAAGGGCTAGCGGTTCCTGCCCTCACAAAACTCGGTCCTTACTTACGCCTTTTTCATGCCTTTTATCTTTTCTTTATTCCAAAGGCAAATGCTCTGGTGTTATTAAAATCCTTACGAATTCATTTTTGTGTTTTGTTTCACAGCAAAGAATGGGTATTATGGTAGTCTTGTTCCAATGGTGAGAGACGCCTTCCTCGTGAGTGAATTAGTGCGGATTGATTGCTTGGGACTAGAGAAAAAGGATTACAAGAAGATTGGAGCAAAACTTAGGGTGACTGACATGTTTCTTTCACTTGGTCTCGTTCTTGTTTAAGGTTTGCTGCTTTAACAAACACTAACATCTAAGTTTCTGCCTTGTCAAGGATTTGGTGCCTTGCGTCCTGGTGACATTTGACAAGGAGCAGATCGTGATTTGGAGAGGTCAAGACTATAAGCCGCCTGAGGACGACGACGGTGAATATCCGTCTTTCACCCGTCGCGAGTCTTCCACAGACTCTCATGTCAATTCAAGTTGTAGCCAAGAGGCACAAGAATCTCCTACCGAGACAACCATGGATTAACTACTAGGAGAAAGCAGAGAGTAGATTAACGATGGCTTCTCTTGTTGTAATGTTCAATGCATCTTCTTTCACTTTACGCAGACCTTCTGGAATATCAAGAGGGATTGCACAACCAGTGACTTGGAATAGTGTTACAGTCACTGAGTTAGATCCTCGTTAATTCGTGTGTAAAGAAAAGAATTAAAGGTTTACTATTTCAAACAGCATCATCAGTAATTCAGTATGATCACCAAATTATTTTGATATTGTACTAGTCAAAAGGTTGTTTAAGCTTGTGATTTCGTTTGGTATCGGTGTCTGCATTTACGGTCAATCTGGTTATTGACCAAGTCTCCAGCTAGTTTGTTGTGCTAAAGTTTGTGACTTATGTTGATCTGTTTGGTTTGTCAAGTCGATACATCACAATTCACCAATTTGTACACTCTCTTAAGAATTTGTCGTCGAGAATGTTTTTTTGGTTTGTATACCAAGTAAGGATTATGAATTACAATAACATTACATCAGCCCAAGACTGTTCTATTTCCAATCTCTTTGTAAAGAACTATAGTATTACAAATCTAAGACTAGACAGATGAATAAGCCGAGTAAAACACAATGAAGGGATGATTCAAGATGTTAAAGCCAGAAGAGGCTGATCCTCTTGGAATGGAACTTAACTCTCTCTCTCACCTTTGCTGCGATTTTGTGATCAGAAGTTATAAAAAGCATTATGCTTTCAGCTACTACTCCTTATCATTGTTGGCTGTTGTTGGTCGAGTCTCTGAAACCACAGGTGCAGTGGCTGAAGAAGTAACCCGATTCGGTTTCCAAGAAGCTCTCTCATCAGATGTCTTACCCCAACAATTCCTTGCAAAATGTCCTCTCCTCCCACAGTTATCACAGACGATGACTCCTCTCCCGTCTCTCTCAGGCTCTTTCCTCTTCCAACCTATGCTCTGAGATCCTCTTCCTCCTCCACTCTGCAACCTTTCCATCTGAGAAGATCCCGTGGCTGGTCTATACGTAACCCTTTGTGCTTCATTCCTCACAAGCTCCTCAGCTTTCACTCGTTCCATCAACATCCACACCGGTAAAAACTCCTCTTCCATCAACCTGGTGCTGAACCCGCTCCACGACGGTGGGAACTTGGAAATGATGGTGCTCACATGAAACGTCTCGTCAAGAAACATACCAGCACTCACTATGGAATCAGCAATCTTGTTTACGTCTTGGACTTGCTCGAGAACCGGTCTCTCTTCCACCATTTTGAACTCAATGTACTTCCTCACCTGTGACCTCTTTGAATTGGATTCCTCAAACTGGTAAACCCACTTTAAGTCTTCCCACAGTTCTTTGGCATGTTTGAACTTCTTCGAGTACTGACGGTATAGATGATCTGACAAGGAGCTCAACAAGTGATTGTGGCACAAATAATCATCTCTCAACCATTTCTTCCCCGCGGCATCATGGCCTTGAGAGGTATTGGTAACAGGAACAGGTTCAGAGAGAACGTAGATCAGATTCAACTGCTTTAAAAAGAGTTCCATCTGTGATGACCAGCAAAGATAACTCTTCCCATCAAAACGTGAAGTCTCAATCATAGAAAAACTGGAAGTGGTATTGTTATCCACAGCTTTAGAAGTATCTCCATTCTGTTTTGATTCAGATCTGCATAATGTGTAATACAGAGATAAGCGACAGTTATGCGATGATGATGGAAACGCTCAAAACATGCTAGGGAAGATGAGAACATTCTTACCTTAATTTTGATTGGCACTGCTTAATACCTTCCTCTATGGCTGAGAAATTCTTCTTGATCACAGACCATTGGTTAGCTGACAAATGTACTCCTAATGGAGATAAAACATGAAAACTTTTTCAGCACAAGAACAAAAATGGCTTAGTGAAATCAATCAAAAAGGAGTCATAGCTTCAGAATTCATGAGAAGACACAAATGTTTGTTCCAAATTACCTCTAAAAGGCTTTCCGTTTTCCTGAGGACTCTCCCCAATCGTTAGAAAAGCTTGGCCTCTGTATTTCTCAACCGTCGCATGTCGCTTCTCCGATAACTATAGTTAACGATCAACGATATCATTTCAGAGAGATAACTTCAATTAATTGAAATCAAAACCACAACTTTTTCTCATCACAATCTCTACTCTATACAGAGAATCAAGCATAGTTACATAAACAGCAGACGAAGTTGCAAACCTTACAAATAAAGCGTTCATCTTCACCAATAGCGGAAGCGGCAGCAGCAACAGAGCCTGTCTCTTTCTCTTTCTCCGCCGGAGCCACTGTATTTGGTACGGATGCTTCACCATTGGCAGCTTCGTCACCGGGATTCGATAGCAGAAAGGCCTCGAGAACATCACTGACTAGCTTTTTGTGATTCGTCTCCGATAAGTCGAAACCGAGTTTAGCAGAAGCTGCGGTTCGGAGCTTGAACTCCGTCATTTGATCCATATCGGCTTCTCTGAGTATTCCCTTCACTGCTTCCTCGATTTTCTGTGTAGTAACCATCTCCATAGTTTCTCTAGAATCAAGCAGCGAAATCGCCATGCTCCAAAATAAAGGAAACGAAAAGAAAAAGATTTCGCAATTGAGAGGAGATCAATGGAGATTCTAATATCGCGTAGAGCTTTTTGATGTTTGTCCGCCGGCGTTGTATTTAGGGTTCATTCAAAAATCGCCGGGGGAAAAGATGGCCAGAGTTAAAAAGAAAAAAAGGTTCCACCGAGAGTTGAACTCGGTTACTAGATTCAGAGTCTAATGTCCTTACCGCTAGACCATGGAACCTTTTGTTGATCAAATTCTATTTAATAAGTTCTAACTACAATATTATGATAGGTATTCTGATGTGATTAGGCCCAGTTTATATGGGTCGTGGTTGTAAGTTGTAATCTCATTTGAAACAGCCCAGCGGAATATTTTGGCCAACTTACTTATTGATTTATTTACCTATTGAATAGTTTGTGTGTATATTTTGTGCACGTAAAAATTTTCATTTCACTATCCAAATTACTACATATCATGATTTGTTAAAGTAAAATTTTAGCATCTTAATTACACTCTTAATTTGTACAACAAAAGCTGAATTCCAAAGTTAGATTTGATTTCAAATCGGACCGTTATAGTTGAAACAGACACGGATCACTGACATGTCATCCTTGATAAATTTTCGATTACACATTCAATGGCCATAATTTTTAGGCGCTGTTGACTTTCACATCGGACGATCGTGATCGCATAAAATAGTTAACAAAATTCTGCAGTCCAGTTTCACATCGACGGTGAAGATTTTTGTTATTTTATCAAATCGATGGTCATGATTTATGCACGCAGACCGATATTTACCAAGTGTTGGAAAAAATTAAGGACACATGAAAAAGTTTGTACCGTTAAAAAAGTTTGTACTGTTGGTTTATAGACTTGTACACATTCTACTCTTGTTTTAACGGCATGATTTTTTGTTTAGGAATTTAATCTGGCACGGATTTTGTTTTGACGGTATTTTTCTTTATTTATCCATGCAACAATTTTAATTGAATTTTACAGATTCTAACCAAAATACTACGACATACAGTAAAATCTCTATAAAACAATAATGTTGGGACTTTGAAATTTTATTATCTTATAGAGTTATTATTTTATCGATAAAACAATAATTATTATTTTATCGATAAAACAATAATTATTATTTTATAGAAATATTCTATCAAAAACAAGAAACTTTATAGAAATATATTTTTTCAGATTTTTTATTCAAATTTTCCTTATACTTTGTTATTTACATATTTCATGCTCAGAAGTTCAAAGTCTATAAGAAATTATGTCTACTGTTCTTAATGGTGAAGATGAAGTTGAAGATGATGAGGAAGGACATGTGCAAGTAGTTACACGTAAGGATGCAATTGTGGCTTCGAGAACTCTTCACAACTTTTGGCTGCATGTTGAGAATACATCTCCAATTTTCAGAAAATACAAACTACATTGGAGTCATATTTTACTAAATTGTCTTAGATATATATGCATTAGTTTTATAATTATTGTCTTAGCTTATTGTTGGGACTATATTTTTACATAGGAGTTTCAAAAATATTATTGTCTTATCATCTTATCGCATTATGCTATTTTTTACACTGGCCCGAGTTGGGACCGGAGAAAAATATTATCTTATAGTGTTTATTGTTTTATCGAGTATTGTTTTATAGAGGTTCTACTGTACTCCAATCGTCAAAGTTAAAAATTAAAACGATTAAATTTTCTACCTTTTAGAATAATACTTGTTAGCCAATGTTTTAATATCTGAGTTAGTATCATCCCACGAACAATTTTGGTGTTGGCAGCCTTGGTCCGAGTAATTCTAGTCATTTCGAGTTGGATACTATGTTAGTATTAAAATGCAATGATTTAGAAACAGTTACTTACTGCGCTACCAAATTATCCATGTCTAAAGCACAGTAATCCTTTTTTCTAACAAGATATTATAAAACAAATGATCAACCAAATATCACCATCATAAATTATTTACGAGAGATGGTCAAAATAAACATTTTTTGTTTTTAACACCAAATAAAAACCAAGAAATTAATGGCTATAATTTTAATTGGTCCTATAAGCTCAAATATGCTCTATATATAATTTAGTCTATGATGCATACAAAATATAACATGATCCAAGAGTTCTCACCTCTCGTCTTTTCGAAGGGCAATTTTAATTCAGTTCGCGCATCCCACACAATCCATGTGAACTCTCACCTCGATAGTGTGAAGATGAATGATATATCAGAGATTGTTCATTTCATATAAAAAGTAAGATAATGCAAACATTTCAATGTGGTTTTGGATTTCTATGATATAAACTCTACTAGTTTAGCTGTCCATGTGATGTAGAAGCAGAGCATAAAGCAGAGGACTTACCCAGAAGTGAGACATTGAAGAAGAAGGTGGTGCAGGCAGAGCAGAGAAGCTTCTGTTCTGCTAATGTTTGTGATCTTTCACTTCACTAAACCTGCTGCTTTGGCTGCAAGTAATACCATCACCATAGTCAAAGCTTTTGTCCTTCTCCTTCGTTCTCTCTGTCCACGGAAGATGGAAACACATAACTACCTCTACCAAACTCTGTTTTCCCCTTCAATGAAGGCACTGCTTAATACCTTCCTCTATCGGTGAAAATTTCTTCTTGATCACAGACCATTAGTTAGCTGACAAATGTACTCCTGATATAGAAGAAACATGGAAGCTTCCATTAGAGAAGTAGAAATGAGCAAAAGGTAGAGTCCGTGTAGCAAATTCTAGCATTGGGTAAAAAAGAGGTTCCACCGAGAATTGAACTCGGGTTACTAGATTCAGAGTCTAATGTCCTAACCGCTAGACCATGGAACCTTTTGTTGATTAAATTCTGTTTTACAGGATATAACTGAAATGTTATAATATTTTGGTGGTGGTTAGGCCCACTTTCTATGGGCCATGGTTACAAGTTGTAACCTCATTTGAAACAGCCACCGGAATATTTTTTCCAGACTTAGCCGAGATGGCCAATTTAACCGCAATGAGAGGGAGAAAAGGAAATTTGACTGAATCTGAAGCAGAAGAGGAAGAAGAAGAAATTGTGATGGTGGGGAGGTTTCAAAGCGAACTACTGAAATTAATAGTCTGAAACTTTCATTCAGTTTTTGCATGTCTAAATAAACAGGCTTAGTTCACTTACCTGACAAGGCTTAATTAAGGTGAAAATTACATAAATTAAATATAAATATGATGTCGTTGTTGTGGCCCGTATTAAGATTAATGATGGTGGGCTCTCACACTCACTTGCAAGCTCGTTTTACATATTTAGTATTTACTATCTCTTGTCTCTTCATGAGAAGCAGCCCACCAAAAGGGACTACAAAGCGTGCTAAATGCCTAAATCGGGTAACAACAAATTTGTTACTGAATCTGTAGATTAAGAAATTAAGGAACATTTTGCTGTAATTAGATAATTCCGGGCAAAGTAGGAAATAAAAAAATTAAATACGGATAACGGAAGTAACGACAATTTTTTATAACGTCGACGCCTGGATCGTTGCCACGTCACTCATTTTCGTCTTATTAGCTGAAGTAGAGAGACGGCGATAGATCGATCGACGAGAAATTCCGGTGGCCGCTTCTTTGTCGGCCGTTAGAGAGAGAGAGAGAGAGAGAATGCGATGGAAGGAAGGAAGGAGAAGCGAATTAGATCAGAGTCAGATCCCGACGAGTCAGATCGGGAGAGATCTGAAAACGGAAGTCAGGTGAAGAAGAAAGAGAAGGATGCTGCGAGAAGCGGATCTTCGACACCTGACCGAGTCGGAAGAGGTAGAGGAAGAGGAAGAGGAAGAGGAAGAGGGAGAGGAAGAAAATCTGATGGCGGCGAGACTCCGAAACGATCTATTCAAAGAGACATGTCTACTACGCCCGAGAAGGTTAATTAATTGTCTTGATTACCTTGAAAAGCATTGATTTCTGGGCTGAGAAGAATCATGGAGATTGAGCTGAATGTTCTATGAGTGAATTTGATTTTTGTTTGATTTGATTATATGATTTTTTGTTTTTTCCAGGAAAAGTCCGATGGAACGAGAAACTATGTGGGATTAACGTGTCATCAGTGTAAGAACTTAACGAGCAAGAGTGATCTAATATTCTGCTCAAAGTGTATCAAGAAGCGCTATTGCTTTGACTGCGTCGAGAGATGGTATGTATCAGTGTTACGTTTATACTACTAGCTAATGAATGATTGAAGTTGTCTTCTTTAATTAGTCCGGAGAGTGAGAAATTTTAGGTATCCGGAGAGAACGAGTGATGGAGTTAGAGCTGCATGTCCCTTCTGTAATGGGAATTGCAATTGCAGAGCTTGTTTGCGAGAACCTTTGGCTATCAAAGTGAGTGAAAGGAGTGGCTTTGAGATCACTGAGATGAAATGTTATCTTCATTTTTGATTTCTTGTGTTTCTGAATCGCAGGTGCGAAGTGAAAAAGACGAGGATGTCAAGTTAAAGCAGTTGCAGTACCTATTAGTGAAGGTGCTTCCAGCTCTTAGGGAGATTTATAGAGAGCAGAAACATGAATTAGAGATTGAAACACAATTTAGAGGTATGTGGACTCACTTTTGCTATCTTCTCATAATCTCAGTGTCGTCTTTGTTTCTATGTTTCCACTCACACGATTTGGTTTTGTTGATTAGGTTTTCCTGTGACAGAATCTGATGTTACTTGGTGTAAACTTGACCCAACTGAACGCATTTACTGGTAAGATTTCATAGCTCAGGGACCTCTTTTGCTTTTCTTTTTCATTTTTTTTTGCCTGGTTGATCTTTTTAGTTTTGGGGAAAAAGTTCGTATTGAGTCTTCATTTTTGTCTCTTATATATTTTGCAAATAGGCAATTGGGAGAGAGAAGCTTATGTAGCGATTGTAAACAAGTTCACAATTTGGGGGAATAATTAGAGTGGTTCTGTTCTGTGGGTTTGTGATTGATGAGATTATCATCTTATTGAGTAGTTTTTCAATTGAGTTTTTATTTGGGGAATAATTAGAGTGGTTCTCTCGGTAGGATATTTAGTAACGGATTTGTGATTTTGACCGGAAAATGCGAACTCTCACTTTTGGCGGGAATGCGCGAAAACACAATTTTATGATCTAATTGATTTTGCATCCAAAGGGTCTAGACAATACTACTTGAGTATTTGCAACTAGATGCAACGTCTGGACGCCAAAACGAAAAAGCAGTTGTATCTGGATTGAAAAACGTTTTTTTTTTTTTTTTTTTTTTTGTCATCTGAAATTTTATTGAAATTGAAACTGACAATCATACATACGCCCAAACAAGAGAAACGAAGCCAAGAAAAAAGAGAAGAGAAACGAATAGCTTTATATTTGTGTCTATTGCTTCGTGATAGCATCCAAATCACTATAGTCTATAGACACAAATATTAAATAGGCTGTGAATGGTGACCACTAAAAGATTGGCTGTGAATTCCTCTCTATTCATTTCCTCTAGTGGTCACCATTCACAGCCTATCTTTAATGGTCACCATTCAAAGTCTAATGTTGTTGGGGCCTGATGCAACTGCAACCAAAGTCTGAACTTTTATTCCCTGATTTTGTTTTTTTACATTATAATTCCCAATTTAATAAGGAACGAAAGGGAATCATGGGTAGTGTAGGGTGTATTTTTTGAGAAATGAAGGGGAATTCATTATTTCCCACATTTCTTGGTCACCATTTAGAGCCATAAATTATAAAAAAAATAGCAGGTCGGGCCTAAATTTGTTTTGGGCCGGATCTGCAGGAGAAAATCCAAAAGTTTATGTTTTGCATTAAATATGGTATCTTCTTTTTGGTTGAAAACTCAGTTTTGAAAATATAATTCTCTTTTATTTATCTTTCAAAATAAGAAGCTAAAACCCACTAATGTGAGTAATGACCACGTACACAACAATCAGAAGCAAATAAAGACAAAACCCAAACCCCATATTTTATAGCACGATGCCGTTGCATCAGTCCCCAACAACAAAGCTTCAGACTTTGGACTTTGGAGATGTAACATAAAGAAGAAAGTGTGGAAAATTACCTACAAAGGTTTAAGGACAACACTATTTAGATCAGAAGTCAAACTGTTGTTAAATCAGTGGAACAATAAAAAGGAATGATTTGGGAGAACATTTAGAGTTGATTTGATTCTTTTACATTTGGATTAGAATAAGCTTCATACTCAATCACATTTGTTAATCATTTTTGTTTGAATCGCAGCATTGCATGTTACCCTACATTTCCTTGATTGTTTACAGTCTCTTCATCTCTGTACGACAGTGATCTCTGCCGCACATCCATTGCCAATTTCGTCAGAAGCTGTCCAAACCCGGATTGTTTGTGGGATATATGTCTTTCTTGCTGCAAAGAACTAACAGAAGGCTTCCACAATCAAGAAACAGATGGGACTGAAAATGCAGAAGGAAAAGATTCAAAAGCCTATGTTCCACCTCATTTCTCTACCTGGAAGCTTAATCCAGACGGTACCATTCCATGCCCTGGTGGTTGTGGTGCGTCGAAACTGGAGCTGAAGCGATTATGCCAAAAAGATTGGGTTGAAAAACTGATAACGAGTGCAGAGGAAGTTACTTTGCAGTTTAGTCCACCACCAGATGTTGATAACATTGCTCATGAATGTTCCTCATGCATCACCAATCCTGATTCCACCACTAGAAGGCAGGCGGCGTTTAGGGAGAACGCTCATGACAATTTCTTGTATACTCCAAACGCTGTTGATCTGGCTGAAGACGATATTGCTCATTTTCAGTCGCATTGGACGAGAGCAGAGCCTGTTATAGTCAGAAATGTTCTTGAGAAGACGTCAGGACTGAGTTGGGAACCAATGGTTATGTGGAGGGCTTGTAGAGAAATGGATCCAAAGGTTAATTGTAAAGTAGAGGCGAAGAGCGTGAAAGCTTTGGATTGCTGGGACTGGTATGAGGTTGAAATAAACATTCATCAGTTTTTTAAAGGTTACTTAGAAGGTCGAATGCATCGTAATGGTTGGCCAGAAATGTTGAAGCTGAAGGATTGGCCTCCATCGACATTGTTTGAAGAGCGTCTTCCGAGGCATAATGCTGAGTTTATTGCTGCATTGCCTTTCTTTGATTACACTGATCCAAAGTCCGGTATCTTGAATCTCGCAACAAGACTTCCAGAAAAGTCTTTGAAGCCGGATCTTGGACCCAAGACATACATTGCGTACGGTTTCCCTGAAGAGCTTGGTAGGGGAGATTCATTGACAAAGCTACATTGTGATATCTCTGATGCGGTACGTGCATTCTGTGATAAACCATGGTTTTGCACTTTATCTTATGCATTTCTTTTATTATAATGCTGAGCTTGATTGTTCTATGAATTTGTGTTAGGTCAATGTGCTGACACACACAACTAAAGTGGATATATCTGCCAAGCAGTACCAAAGGATAAAAGCAGAAAAGAAAAAATACGAAGAAGTTGAAAAAAAGTCATCGAAAGAAGTGGATCAAGATGAAACTTTAAAGAAAAGCAATGGTCTTTTGGTAGAACATGGTTTAAAGGAAAAAGCAGCTAACGAAGAAGCATCAAATAGCAGTTCGAGACCGTGCAGCTCACAAGAAGTTGATAAAATATTTGGTTCAAAAGGTATTGCTACATGTTCCTTCCCTCCCATGTTTATGTTAATGTATAATAGACATGTTACTGAATATGGCTCAAATTTCAGGTGACTGTACTAACGTTGAAAGGGCTGATCCTATTCCTATGGAGACGGGTCATGATCCAAAGGTTGATGCGGGTTTAATTGCTGAAGAGAATGTAACACTGACAAACGAATCAGTTGCTGAAGAGAATCATATTAATGATGACGTCCGTTTGAAGACAGAGAAATTATCTCCAAAATATCAAAGAGAAGATGATCCCTCGGTGGAGAATGGACTAGTGATGCTAACAGCTCTTTCAACTGCCCCATGGGACACGAAAGATAGTCTCCCACAGCCAACTGTGAAAGCCATACAAGAACAGAAACTGGATACTCCAAAGGAAACTGAGGGAAATGCCAATGAGAGGTCAGAGGCTGTGAATGGTGGTGCTGTGTGGGACATCTTTCGAAGAGAGGATGTTCCGAAACTTGTCGAGTATTTGAAAAGGCACAAGCATGAGTTTCGTCACACAAATAACCAACCTATTAAAGCTGTATGTATCACCATTCACCACATCCCTTGTATATATATGTGTGAGGAAATCTGGAATGGTTTTGTTCTGTTTGATTTCAGGTTATTCACCCGGTTCATGACCAGACTCTGTTCTTGAATGAAAGCCAGAAGAAACAACTGAAGGAGGAATTTGGTAAGATTCTGGTCTGTACTAAAACCTGTGCAGCTTTATCTTCTTTGACGGTTGATTTATGTTTGTTCTTTTCTACGAAATGCAGATATAGAACCATGGACCTTTGAGCAACAACTCGGCGAAGCTGTTTTCATCCCTGCAGGCTGTCCTCACCAAGTGAGGAACAGACAGGTAAAGCAACATCGCATTTATATAATGAATCAGGAATTTTTAACGTTTTGTTCATTTACTGTTTCTTCTTTCCGCAAACAAAAGAAAGCAAAAAGTGAAATGTTAATGATGATGAAAATGTCCAATCTGTTTCCAGTCTTGTATAAAGGTGGCATTAGATTTTGTGGCTCCTGAAAGCGTAGAAGAGTGCCTTAGGCTCACACAAGAGTTTCGGAGATTACCAAAAGACCACAGATCCAGCGAAGACAAACTAGAGGTACAATACTTGGTTTGAATATTAGAACCATATATGAACCATTCATTTTGAATGTCACCTTATGTTAACCTCTCTCTGTTTGCTTAAACTTGTCACTGCATAATTGCAGCTTAAGAAAATAGTGCTGCATGCTGCGAGCGCAGCCATAAGAGAGGCAAAAGAGATAATGCGAAAGTCCATGACACAGTGACAAGGTTTGTTCTCCAAATTAGACAACCATCGAAGCTCGGTTTGGTTTGTCTACTGTAACATTATTGTATTTGTAAACGATAGCTTGGCATTTACTTATGTATTACGTCAAAAGTAAGGTTCTTCTTGTAAAACCGTGTGATAGAAGTTTATTATAGACACATGTAACAGACCCCAAAACTGGATAGATATTTCACAATAAATGTAATTTGGATTTGATTTTCAAGTGCAGAAACTGGATTTTCAAGACACATGTCCACAGCCATGCTTCTTTCCAACACTTTAGCTTCAGCTAAGAGATTTCACTGACCTATCGTATGAAGTTTGAAACCAGACGTGTAATTTGGAATTACCAAATTGGTTTAAGCCAGATGGTTAAACAGTTTTCCTTTCTTTGTTCTTTAATCTAAACATATTAATTTTTATGAGAAATATATCATTTTGTTCTCTTCTAGCCAATCCATTTGCTCTGTGGTCTTTAGACGTAGTTTGTGCAATCTTTGGAGCTTTTACAACAATCCAAAGTGATTTCCAATTTGATGCATTCTTAAATCATAGAGACGGTCAAATATCTGTGAACACCATAAGAGACTTATTCACACTAAAAATGACTGTTTGTGAATCCTTTATTAGCATGAAAACAAATCACGCTTTCGAACAGGTGTAAACCCGTTACGTGGCTGGCCAAGAAACGGGCACGCAAATTATTAGAAAGAAAGAAACAAGAGAACCAAGGAACAAGAGCCAACAGAACAAATCTCCTTCCTTTAGTTCAATTAAGCAAGGACGCTTTTAAACTGAGCGATGGATTCAACTGCCTTGTCAAACTCACTATCCTCCAATGCAAACGTAAACCGGCAGTAACCTGGAATTCCGGTCCATGAACCGCTGTTCAAGCAAACACCGGTATGACTCAGAAACACGTCCCTCATATTCGAATCCGTTAGCTCCACTTCCTCTGCCTCTCCTGCTTTCACCTTTACTCTTTTCTTCAGATAAGCTTTCGGCTTTGCCACCAATGAGATTCCAGCTGATGGTTCGATCACCTCCCAACCAGACTTCTCCAGTACCTACACATATCACGCCATTATGAGATGAACATTTACAAATGCTAAAAACGGCGTTTCAAACAAACAATCAAATGCAAAAAGAAGTACCTCTTTTAAGCGTTTAGATCTGCCTTCCAGCGTTTTGATGGTGACAGAAACGGCATCCAAAAAGTCGCTGTTTTTCTCTTCTTTCAGTGCCAACATTTTCTTAGCTGCATATTTCACAGTGCTGTGAGGCTTGCTCAGTCCCGGGAGGGTATTGAAAGCATCAACAAGAGATTGATCCAAAACTAGAAACCCGAGTTTCAGAGCTCCACTTAGCATATTCAACGAGAGACACCCAAGCAGAGAAACCGACAAGGACGAATCCAATCTCGACAAAGCCTTACTCAAATCCCACGTCGTTGAGCTGTACTCTAACCCCGAGAACGAAGTATCGATGATCACCTTTGCTCCGAATCCGGCACAAGTAGACAACAACGCATCCATCTCCTCGTTGCTGTACACCAAACCCGTGGGGCTAACCGTTGGTCCAGATATACAAACCCACGGCTTCTTCACTGACCCGAGCGCTTTCTTTAGAGTCGTTTCCGTCAGCTTAAACCCGTCGCCAGACTCAGTAGGGATATTCACAACGTTAGCTTTTAAAAACTTGGCAGCAGCGACGTATTTCCCGTTTGTGCCTGCGGGTAAACAGAGCGTTCCACCTTCTTGAGCGCAGCAAATGACAAGTTTGTTGAATAGTGCTTGTGAGCCATCAGCGTATACAAACCCTGTGCTGCTTTTGGTTGGAAACCCATAGTTACTCAACACAAACTGCGTAATGCTTGGGTTGACATCGACTTCCGCTTCAGATATGTTCTGCCTCACGAAACTTTCGAAGATTGCAGCCTTCACAGATGTTGGCATTGGCAAGAAACTTTGATCCACATCCATGTGGATTACAGAAGTGTCATCAATTTCAGTGACTGAAAGCTCAGCATCTTTTAGAACAGAGACGGCTGAGCTTGAAAATCCAATGGTCTCTTCAGACTTTGTCTTCTCACTTTCCCTCTACAAGCCACATAACAGAGAACTGAGTAAATAAGTTCCAAACCTTGCGATAGACACATTGGTTTAACTTTGTCCCAAAACAATACTACTACGCAAGTCAGTCATTGGACAAATTCAAATAACTAATCTCACCCTGAGAAAGAATAATATCTAGCATATGAGCTAAAACAGAGTAAACAACATACCTCAGCTGGGGCATGGCGATCAGCAAGCTGGAAAGCCAGAAGCTCATGGAAAAGGCAACCATAATAGTATTGACTGATAATAGCAGTATGACCTTCCAATACTTCCACAGTTTTAGCCAAGGCCTTAGAGATACCATCCACTTCTGAAATGACAAAGGCTACTTCTAAATCTGAATAAACCTGCAGAACAATGACTTGGTATATAAAACACATGATTTTTTTTAAGAACTTTAAAGAAACTATCAGCGATGAGATAGAACAAAATGCGTGGTCGTCAGCGATGCGGTTGGAGGAAAACTATACCTTGTTCTTTACCAGACCACAGATGATTGCTGCATGAGAAGGTAGTTGATTTTCAGCGAGATATTTCAGTACCCCATTGGATGCAGGGAGGCTAGACAACTCAAAGTGATCAGATATATCCAAGAAAAGTCGACATCCAATTTCTTTCGTCACTTGCAACAAGTGCAAAAACGATGAACTGGTAATGACCTCAAATTGAGCCATTCCAGTAACCACCACCTGTGGCTTTAGTTTCTTAATCAGTTCTATCATCAGATCAGATTGGTGAGGGGACTCGATGACTGTGATTTGATCTGATTCCTCCGTGCTCGTGTTCTACAAATTGATTAACAAGTTTCCAGTTAAGCTCACCGCAAACAGAAATCACTCATCAGTAGAAAAAACACTTATCTTCAAACATAGTTACTCAGAGAAAGACACAATACAACTTTACCTCAATGGCTAAAGAGGTTAACCAGCTCCTCGGAAGTAGTCGAGTTAAATGCTCATCAACAATTGCAAGTCGAGGGGAGAATAACCGAAATGCACTCTCGATTGCCACAGCCCTTGATGGAAACACGACAATGTTCTTGCAAACAAAAAGAAGCAGACTCAGAAATGATTAATTGCCTGGAACTGTAAGAACACTGTCAAAAACATAAATAGCGAATAGCCTTACATCCTGATTAATTGGAATACGGTGGTATGTCCTCATAAAGCCTGCAATTAGACTGCAGAATCTTTTGCTGCCAGCTGGTGGTTCAAAGGGGAAATAGGAGCTATTTTTCAAAACACTAGCAAGATAGGCTAGGAACGGAATTTTCTCATCAGCAACAGCTTCATCTTCAAATGATAAATCCAGTGAACTGCTGATTTCTTGGAATCCATTTTTCAAGAAGTCGAAGATTATCTTGACCTGTCAATCACAACCACTAAATTGATTCTTTTGTTGTTCATGGTAAGATAATCTATTTACTAAAGAAATATTTATATCTACCCACCAGATTTGGTTGACGAATCTGACAACTATAAACCGATAACGCATGAGAGATTCGTCCACCAGCCTTCCCATAAGCCCATGCTGTTCGAGCACAAATTGGTTGGTCTCCAGACAGTCCCATAAAAAACTCAAAACGATGAGGGCTGCTCCTCTCAATTTCAACTAATGCCGAGATATCGGTATCTGCAGCCTGTGAACACACACATGTCAAGAAGCCATTGTGGAGGAGTAAGACCTTTCAGAAATAAAACTCTTACCTGAAGAATTTTAGTCTGCCACATCTGCGTAACACGGACTCCTCGCCGCTCAAACAAGCGTCTACAGACACCTTGCCCAGGACGACCACCCATGTTGAATATCATAATCCCTGCAGGTTTGATGACAGATATTCCTTCTTCAACTGCTCTGGCAATCAAACCTAAGCCAAACTGATCCTCAACAAAACCCTGAAAATGGATAAAATTCACCAAGCACAGGAAAAGCATCCACGTTAACAAAGTTTCCAGCAGCTGATCTATCATTTACACCTTCTAGAGTTCAAAAAAGCAAGAAAATGTGTCATTGCTAAAGACGGAAGAAGAGAGAGTGCTATGGATTATACAGAGGAAGAGAAAAAATATATCTTAAAACTCATCCAAAACATGTTGAAAATGTGATATGTCAGCATGAATGTGACTGGCTCAAATAACGCAAGCAAGAAGTTAAAGGTGAGATTGCGCATGAACTGTTATAGACAATGAAGAAAGAGAAACATTGTGCATGTTTCCTCTTACCTGAAGGGCACAGTAGTTACTCAGCGAATGGAGAAATTCCTCACTCGCATTTTCTTCTATCATTTTAGACATTGCTTCTGGGTTTGGATTAAGAATCTGCCACAAGAACACAAGATCAAAAGGAAACGTCAGATTTTTTAGAAGTTTAAAAGTACTACACACATAAGTCAATAGAGACCAGAAGGAAAAAACCTACCTGAGGTATGCATCCTACAATTCTCTCGAGCTGAATTTTATTATCTTTACAGTAACCAAGCAAATCAGATTCATAGAATTCAACCCTGTCCAGTAGAGTTTTCTTCTCATCGTCATAGACTGGTTGGCCATTATCATCAAGAGCGTTTAGGTAGAGATTGATCCAAGAAATCTTCACAGCTCTAGGATTAATATCAAGCCCATATACCTGCAAAAAACATGTATTCGTGAAGTTATATGGTTGGTGACACCTGTGAAGCAATCTGAGCAATATCTAAAACCGAAAACAATAACAATAACAATAACCATATCAAACGATGACGATGCTAGAGACTAAAAAAATCTTCTTGTGAGACCCAAATAGAAAGCTTCAGAGTAAGTAGTGGTACCTTTGAAGGCAACCACTTAGCAGCAATGGCAATTGATATCCATCCGTTGCCACAGCCAAGTTCAGAGACGGTCTTATCCTTGAAGATGGTGTCAGGATGTCTGTTGAGTCCTTCATAAAATGTGAATGACCAGTCTTCCGGAACAAAAATACTTGGAATCACCATCATGGTTAACTTTTTCCTAACTTCAAAGCCTGCATTACAAAAGAGAGAGGAAGATACATATATTATTGGTGGTGTCTGATACTCTGATACAAGCAATATATATCTTATGATGCAATGGAATGTTAGAGAGATATATTGCAAGAAGTTCGTAGAAAGCAAAAAGGACCACATGAGTGACTAAATTTGGAATGAAATGAGCAGTTGAGTTTGTCACAAGTAAACGAAAGAAAACGACAAAAAAAAAAAACAATATACAAAAAAATGGCCTTGAAAAGCTAAACTGATATATGTAGCTTATCCATTGGGCAAGGCAGTGAAACAAGCCGACGAGATTCACCGGAATCATCCCCCAATTTCTCGGAAGAAATGGATTATAAAGTCAACGGGTAAGATCAGAGAGATTACTCTCAGAAAAATCAATCAATCAACAGAAAATCCATTATCCACAGCTCGTAAACATGTAATTCAATTCTCGATTCCGATCATCGGTGAGATCAAATCGTACCTTGGTATTGATCGAGGAAGATGTCCTGGATATGGAAGTGGTAGGTGTCGAGACAGCTCTCGGAGGATCCGACGCGCTTGTAGACGTCGGATAAGAAGATCCGAGCCTCCGATCGAGTGATCGGATCCTCGAGGCGCTCCAACAAGGATCGCAAGGCGCCATAAGCTACGTCGCCGGATTCTTTGCACAGATTCAGGAAGTCGTCCACAGAAATGCCCGCCATTAAGAATATTGATCGTCTTCGTTCCAAGTGAAAGTGAAAGTGGATCTGAGTGTGGAAAGCTTTGCGTCTCTGCGCTCTCACTCTATACTACTACTCTCTTCTTCTTCAACGCTGATTATTAAATTAAATTTTATAAAAACCTTTTCGTTTAAAATAAAAAAAGGAAATAGGCTCCGAATATAATATTCTTTCTTTTTTCGTACGCCAATTATCTAATTCCGTAGATAAGCTCTTTATAAAAAAGATCCACGAAAAGGATTTGAGTTGCGTTTGCGTGTGCTTTAAATACACAAATTCAGATAACATCTTGCCAAATTCACACACAATAATAACGACCACATCTTTGCTCTGAAAACGAGAGCTTTTGATCTTCCAGAAAATTCTGGAAAATCCATTCATAAGATGCGATTAAGCTGAGAGTGATTGATTACTGAAAGTGGTAATCTTGGTGGGATTAGTGGAGTAGTTGAAGCAGGCTTAGAGCTGATATAATATTCATATTACACATGTGGTGGTGGGTCTTGTGTTATACATAATACAATACAACAAGCAGAGAAACTCTTGAAAAGGCAAGTTACTAGTTAGAAAATCATCTCTTGGCCAGCAATTTCTTTGGGAGCTTATCGAGTGGTGTTGCTTTGAGTAGGAACAGCCTTGCAGCTCGCTCTTGCAATGTCCCTCCACATTTCAGTCCACGTGACTGAAGCTCACTCTTCAATCTCTCCATCCCCATCACCTGAAACCAAAACACACACAATAAAGGCTTTTCGTTTCTGACACTATCGATTTTCATCAATTTTGATTTGAAAATTTTCGAAATAACCATACATACCTCCATCTCTCTTGCTGAATTGAAGTCCTCAAAGTTTAGTGGATCAACAACGGACACTGTTTCTCTTGTAGCTCCTCCTGGCTTTACTTCAGAATCATTCTCTTGCTTATCAACAGACGTAGTTAACGCTTCACAAGCTGCCTCGGCTAGATTATTTTCTGCGTCTCCTCCACTTGAATTCTCCTTCTTCTCAGTTTGACCCACTGCATCAACAGCAGCGACAGGCGAATCATCCATCTTCTCTCCGTTCATTACTTGAACATCTGAACTTCGGTGCACTACACTGTCTTTCTCTTCCTCTGAACCGCTATTGCAGGAAGCTTTACCAGAACTATCACCATAATGGGCTCCATCCATAGCAGAGCCTGAGCTTTCATCAGTATCCTTATCCGAAACAACTCGGCTACTACTACTGTTTAGAACAACAGATTTCTCATCTTCCTCGTCGCTGCTATCATCACTGTCACTATCTCCAACAGCTCTCTTTCCCTTCCTGAATCATTTAAATACATAATCAAAAACAAGCAACAGAGATATGATGAACACAGGCAACAAAACAAACATCATCCATATCAAAATCTATACGAGACTACTTAATCAAAAATCAAAAATCATATAAATTCAGCACAAGAACAAATTTTGCAATCAATCAACTAGAGAAGCTTAATAAACAGATAATATCACGAAATCATGAGCTTCCAATTTTCAATCCACGCATATAGATCGATGAGGTGCCTAAACCATGGAAGGATAAAAAGAGATTTGTTCATACCATATTTTGAGTCGCTTCGACTTTTCAGATTCTGCAACCATCTTCCCCTTTCTCTTCCCATTCTGGAATGATTCTTTCAAGGCCAAATCCACCGCCTCGATGCACTTATCAGATTCTTCCTGATACTTTTTAACGTACTTCTGGGTAGCTCCATTGCCAACACCTTGTTTAACTTTATTCGCCTGCTTCTTCAGAAACTCCTGCGCCACTTTCTCCAGCTTCCTCTCTTCTTCCCCTTCCTTCCACTCCTCGAGCCTCTTCTCCGCGTTTACATGCCTCAACCTCCTTCCGCTCATATCCCTACACGCATCGAAGTTGTTGGTCTTCTTCTGCCCAGCTTTCGTCGCCGCACCACGAAGTAGCGACCCGAACCCTCCTTTACCTCCACGGAGAGAGAGGACGAGATTTACGGTGGCGTCGGGCTGAGAAACTGCGGATCCATCGGAGATCTGATATCCTCCGCATATCAAACGCTGTAGATGCGTCGGGATCTTCGTCTGTTCGAAGATCCGCTGCTTGATCTGCTCGCCATACGCTGACGGAGAGGAGAAAGCTAGAGTTATCGATTTTCCGTCGAGTAGCCTAACGAAAAACTGCAGCGGCCTAGAACTCGGAATCTGATCCGCCATGGATAACAATTATCGAAGCTTGGAAGAAGAAGAAGATCGATTTCCGGAGAGAAATCAAAGAGAAAGGGGGAAATTGAAATAGCGAAGCCCTAATAAAGAAGGGAAATTGAAATCGATCTCTATCCTTGTTGGGCTACGAATACTTCCTTTTGGACTTATCAGTAAAAGGGCTTTTCATATTGGCGGTTTCTTAATCGGCTATTGACATTATATTTATTTTTCAATTTTTATTTTTTATCTGAATATTTAAAAAACAAAAAATTAGTTGACAAATTTTACAAGTGGTAAACGCAGTCGCAGACAAATTTTACGGAATATGATCATTTGCAGTGAAATCAGGCTCGGAGGGTTTAGGAGGAAGCAACGGAAGGTGGTTGTTCTGACGCAGATTGCGAAGCGCGTTTGAAGCGAACCGCGACGCGTATAAAGTAGCAACCATGCTCGAAGACGTCGACGAAGACGCGGCGTCGCGTTTGCGTTTTGCGATCGCGTCTCGGAACGGATCTTCTTCGTCGGTTAACGACCTAGCCAGCTTTCTCCGGCAATGTCTCCGCCACGCAGCTTGTATAAAAGATGCTCCCCAACTTCTCCACTGTACCGAATAAAACCTGAAAATATCCAAACCGAATTAAACCAAACAGAACCGGTGATCAGAGTCAAGAGTGAGCTAAAAAGAGACAAAACCTGAAAGTATGTTGAAGCTGTTTGCTATGGAGTCGTCTGAATTGCGAAGCGACGAGCTTGAGATCATCTGCCGCAAGAGCAAAGGCTTCGACTTCTGTTAAAGCCTGAACCGTTCTCGTCGAGATCGGAAAATGAGACGAAGACTGAGGATCCAGCGCCCAAGTGAGAAGATCCTCGCCGCAAAAGTCGCTGGGTTTGAGGTACACGGCGTTAAAGAAACCGGTCCGGCCACCGTTTGTGGTTGCGCTCATCAGCTTTCCTCTCATAACAAACAACATCTCTTCCACTGGATCTCCTTCTCTAATCGCGTAGCTGTTCTCGGTGTAGAGCACTGGCTTTAGCTTGTCACACACGGCATCTAGCAATTGCTCATCCATTATCTCAAACATAGGTACCTACATTCGATTTCGATCATATATTATTCGTATATTATATAGTTCTCAATGTTGGATCGAACAGAGACGATGATGTGTGCACTTACTTTCTTAAGGAGGTCGAGGCAAAAATGGCGTTTAATGTCTCTCCTGAGGTCTTTAGGGAGATTACGAAGAAGGTTTTCTTCTTCAACTCCTCTGGTTTCTTGCCATTTGTATTGTTCGTATCTTCTGATACGTTTCCTCAAGTCCTCTGGTAACATCCGATGAGCCATCCATTGCTCTGCGTCTCTTTTTCTCACTCTCATCTCCTCTTCCCTAACTGTCGTCGATTCCAAGTATTTCTACAATTGGAAAATGGAAACACCAATCAGTGTCTTATCTTCCTTGTGGCTCAAGTTTTGTGATGAAACTAGGGCAGTGAAAGGATTTTACCTGCATATTGCCAATAAGTAGTGCAAATAAAACTAGTCCAGATATGCAAATTGATACAGCAAAAATGATTTCTCCAACGAATTTGCTCGTATTGAGGTTTTGTCCCAATGCACTGCAATGTAAAAAAAAGCAAGTGAACATATTAGTCTAAAGATGCAACATCTCTTATCTACCATCAAATGTGTCACATGACTCCTACATTTACACTAAAACGCTATAAAGGGCTTGACATAGAAATGAAATTGTGTTACAAACCTTAGATTACGAAGACCCCACCAGAAGCAGTAGAAGAATTTCTTCCAGAAATCATCAGATTCAACAATCCCACTCTTTAAAGCATCAGTAAAGATGCCAAAGTTGAAGACAGTCGAATTTGTTATATCATCAGGGTCGATAAACGGGCACGAGGTAGTGAGGAAATCATTTATAACGTTACTGTTTTCATCGCAGTAGAGAAATCTAAAATCACAACCCTCTCGTCTCTTCTCGCAAGCTTCACGCCAGCATCTGTCCTCTCTCTCTACTGATATTAAGTACCATAAAGCTCCAAAGACCTAGAGAATAAGTAATTAATTATTCATCAGATAAAGTTGATCAAATCAATAATAAAGATGATTTTGAGACTCACATGACTGGCTAACATGTAGAGAGAGAGGTTCCAAGCAGCACCAGCCCAAGCTGTTTCAGTAACAATGCCTGATGTTCTCGTCACTTCACTGTAAAGCGGATAGATACGAAGAAGCCTAGGAATGTATTGAGCGAATATGACAGTAATCAAGTAGTCCTTAGTGAGCAAAGAGACCGGCTTGTTCACATTTGGGATCACAGCTAAGACTACAAGCTGCAGAAAGAAACAAGAACCATCAAGAAACCACTGGAAGATTCACTGATATCAAGAAGTTAGTTTATATACCTGTGGGAGAGGAAGGATTGAAAGAACATCAATGATGAAGTAAGAGGAGAGGTACTTCAACGCTATGGCTTTAGGATCTTCTACCAACTCTCCTCTTCCGAAAACCCTTGAAGAAGGAGAGATGTAAGCTGTTCTAAACTGAAACACAATGTGAATGACGTAGAAAGCATCTATAAATGTTCTAAGCAAGCTAGCTGCAATCTCCAAATTGGTGTGCAGATTAAGGCAGTGCTTTGCTCCATCAACAATGGGGATGTAGAAAAACAATGGATCAATCGCAAGAGCAACCACTGAAGCAAAGAGGAAGATTTTGTTCCAGTTTTGTAGAAAGATGCCTTGTGGGTTTATGATGTTCTTATTCTGTGTGTTAGAAGGTTTCTTGTGTGAGACGAAACCTAATGGTTTCTTGAAGGTTTTGATTTTATCTGAACCTTTCTCAAATCCTCTACGAACGTTCTTCAAAACTGTGTTTAGAGATGGTCTTGATTTTATTCCGTAACCGTACTCTGATTCATCTGAAATCCAATCTTTGAACCTAAACCGAAATCATCAGCAAACAACATTTTTTTATGAGAATCATCTAACACAGTGTACAAAAGTTAGACCAATATTTTAGTCTCTCAGTGAATTAATTTTTAAAATATGAAACAACCTTACACGATTGTCGCGGCCAAAAGCCATAACTCAGGCTTTGGTATTCTTCAATGGATCCTGTATCGTAAGAACAGATTTCATAAATAAATTAAAGTCCCTAAAATCAAAATACAGCGATTTCTCTACTTAGTCTGGATACTGAAGAAAACAGTTACAGGTAAACAATAAAAAAAAAAAAAAAAACGAATGAAGAAGAAGAAACGGAAACTAGAAATGAAACATTTAAAATCGCTGATCTCCGAAACTTACCAAAACCTCGAAGGAACTGATTAGTGATTGATTACAGAGAAGCAGTTAAGAAAATTGGAGTTTAAGACTTTTCCGATGAACTGAACTGAAATTTCTGGAAATTAATCCTCTGAAAATTATTTTTTTGGCGCAGTCAAAAAAGTCGTCTTCGTCAAGTTTGGCGTGGCGCTGGTAAATAGAGACCCATTTTGCAGTTTCTTCGAAATTGGATATTACAGGACAAAAGAGAGGGAAATGGAAATATACGGCAAACAAACAAAAAAAAAAACTGGGTCAAACTAAGTGACCCGAAAACATATAATGGGCTTACCTTTAATTCAAGGCCCATTAAGTTCAGATAGAAATTCAATTTGAACTCACCGGCTTAACTAACTCTAGTAACGAACTATCTTCTTCTTCTTCGTTCGTCTCTGCTCGCTCACCATCGCTCTAACAATCGGAAGACTTCTTCGCCGCCGGGGTTCTTAATCCGGCGTGGTTCACCGAAGAATCATTGTATTATTGTTATTGCGAGGTGAGTTATCTCTTTCTTTCCTTAATCCCACGTATACTTCTCGTTGTTCGTTCGAAGCTGGGGATTTTGCCGCCATTTTCAATAAAGATTGATTCCTGCATTCCTTAGCTTCATCAATTCGGTAATCAGATCGCTAGCGTTGTGATTTTTTTCATAAATCTGATCGAAATTAGAATCTGTTGATGGGTTTAATTCAGATAACTAATCTTGATGCGTAATGTTTGGTGTTTTTTTAAGAAACACAGAGGGGAAAATTTCAAGAAGGTGGATTCGTTAGTCTGATCTGTGCAAGAATTTCAGAATCTACAGCTGCTGAGCAAGAATCCAAGTCTCGACAAAGTGAAAATGAGTACAAACTCAGACAAAAGAGCCCTTGATGATGATTCCAAAAACGAAAGCTCCAGATCAGAAAAGATCGCAAAAACAACAGCGAGAAAGCTTGACTTTGAGAAAACAGAGGATGATGATGCATTGCCTCTAGCTTGTTCTATTTGCAAACAACCATTCTTGGATCCAATTGTGACAAAATGCAATCACTACTTCTGCAAGCATTGCGCTCTAAAGGTATGATTTTCCCTTTAAAACAACAGTTTTAGAGTTTTCATGAACATTACATACTGAAACAGAATTTCGTTGTTTTTGTTTCATGATACAGCACCACGAGAAGAACTTGAACTGTTTCGTGTGTTACAAGCCAACTCTAGGGGTTTTCAATACAGCCGTGGAGATCAAGAAAAACATAGCTAACGTACAAGAGAAAGCCAAAGGTTTGTCAAAACTCAAATGTCTCTGTTTTTGTCAATGTTTATTAAAGGACTTAACCGGTCCGGTTCAACATGTAGCTATGGTGAAGGAAGTGTCGACGATGGTGGAGAAGGCAGCTATGTTAGTGAAGAACGCGGAGGCCATGGGGGCTGAGTCGGCGGAGATAGTGGAAGAGGTTGAGACAATGGTGGGGATAGTGGAGGCCAACGGGGCAGATTTGGTGGCAAATGCATCGTGGGATTCGCTTATAAGAATGGTGGAAAATGTGGAGGTCGTAGCTGCGAGCGCGAGGGACATGGCGGAGAAGGCGGCGGAGATGGTACAAGAAGCGAATGCCATAACGGAGAAGGCTAGGGCAGATATGGCCAAGGCGTTGGTTGTGATCAGGAACGTAAAGTGGGATTTGTAATCGGTAGAGCCGGTTTGGTTTTAACCACACGACTAAACCAGACTTTTTAATCTTGGTAGGTTAAAGTTTTTTTTACTGTATGAAATGACTGATTTTTGCAGTCCAATTGTTTGATCAGAGTTTTCAACATTATTGGCTCGTTAATTTGCGGTTACATTGAATTGTTTCACTGAGATCGAAAAGAACTCCGGTTTACTTTCCGGTTATGTCAAATATTAATTTGCATCAAGAGTTTTTATTATGACGTCATGCTGACATCAGCTATAACCCTTTGTTATAAAGATTCTTACAAGATTCTGTCAAGATTCCTGAGAAGATAACATTTCACCATTTTGGATATAGGATATGATAAGGATTATGATAGATAGATTTGAAGATTAAATGCATATCATTACCTTATTTGGTCCAGATAAGAAATAAATGTGCAGGAGTTCCCAAAATTGGTTTCTGATTTGCACAGGTTAATTTGGAAAGCTTACTTGGCTGGATAAGATGGATTTACACTTACCCAAAAGTCAAGAGCTAAATCAAAATAAGTGAGACGACTCCCCCAATCAGACAGCGACACGTAAGTTATATGAAAGATTTGTCGGTTCATTGGAAATCCTTTTTGGTATTTATATGTCGGTGGATATTGGTTGATTTCTGAGCCTAACCAACCAAAACAAATAAAAAAATATCAAACCCCATAAAAGCTAATTTATTCCATTTTCTTTATTCCCCCTTTCTTCTATTTTATCCACTTTCCTCCTCCCATTTAGGATTCCTCAGAAGAGTGAAGATAAGAAGAGAGATTCTGATCGGAAGAGGAGATGGAGGAGATCATCGTCGACGATACGGAGATGTACGGAGCCCTCGTGACGGCGAAATACCTACGGATGCATCATCGACACCGTTGCAGTGAGAAACAGTGTACCTCTGTTCTCGTCAAATACATCAAAGCCCCTGTTCATCTCGTAAGCGCTTCAATCCTCTCAGATTCGTATTCCAGACTCGTCATTTTGTTAAATTCTAATCCGATTCGCCGTTGATTTGAAGTTTTATCGGATTTTGGCTGTTTCTGTTTGCCGATTTCAACGGATTTAGGGTTCTCTTGCTAACGATGATACATGATTCAGGTTTGGTCACTTGTGAGAAGATTCGATCAGCCGCAGAAATACAAACCATTTGTAAGCAGATGTACTGTTGATGGTGATCCTGAGATCGGCAGTCTCAGAGAAGTCAACGTCAAGTCTGGTCTTCCGGCGACCACTAGTACAGAGAGGCTCGAGCAGCTTGATGATGAAGAACACATACTCGGCATCAACATCATTGGTGGTGATCACAGACTCAGGGTAAGTTAATAAATCTTTAGTTTTTAGTTTTTTACAGATTCAGAAAAAAAGAAAAAAGTGTTTATATATGATTATATGAATGATTGTTATGCTGCAGAATTACTCTTCGATTCTGACTCTACATCCTGAGATGATCGATGGGAGGTCAGGAACTATGGTGATTGAATCTTTCGTTGTGGATGTTCCTGAAGGCAACACCAAAGACGACACATGCTATTTCGTGGAGTCACTCATCAAATGTAACCTCAAATCCTTGGCTTGTGTCTCTGAAAGATTGGCTGCTCAGGACTTGACCAATTCCATCGCCACTTTCTGAAAAAAACTTCCAACGGATACAGAGAGAAGAGGCATAATGATGAAGCAACCATTGAAGATATGAAGGCAAGATCCAGTGTAGAAATTATTTAGTCTTGTCATATATATGTATGTAGAAGCACTTTGTTGTTGTCTCTCTGCTTCTTTGCTCAGATCAGCCATTTTCGAGCCTGCTGTGAAAGTTTTGTTGTAATTTGCTTTCTGGTGTCTGTATTTAAGAACCATTGTAAGATATGAAAAAACAGAGCTAGTTTGTATCTTATATTATATCACCAAGAGTCATTGCAGGAACATTTTCCGTCTTTAAAATGATGAATTCGAAACCCTTCGTGTAAAACAATCTCGCGGTTTCTCAAAGCCGATATGTGTTTAGCCACGGTGTGACAATCGGAACATATACTTGTGTTCTTGACCACTCTTATAGGAGCTAAGCCTTTCTTCTTGATGAGACCATATGTTATTGCTAACTTCTCTGTATGTCCCATAAGCAGCTTCTCTTTCTCTGTCTCACTTACGTTTCTGTGTATACATCTCGTCTCTGGCACATAACCTGATTTCTTCATCTCAGAGACTAACTTGTACAGCTCAAAGTAGATCTCTCCTTCATCAGGATGTGCTTTTCCTTCTGCGTAGAAGACGTGAACCTTGTGATCTATCTGAATCCAACTCCAGAGATCCTGGACTCTCACCATTTGATCCTTCATCAAGTCCTTTACGCGTTCAACATCTTCCCATCTGTTCAAGTTACTGTACAAGTTGATCATCGTCATGTAGTTAGCTGAATTGTTTGGTTCCAGCACTTGAAGCTTCTTCCAAGCGACTTCCGCGAGCTCTATGTCTCTGTGGATCTTACAAGATGAAAGAAACGCACCCCAAGTAGTTGCGTCGGGTTTAAACGGCATCGTTTGAATGAAGTCTAACGCTTCATCAAGATAACCTGACCTCCCGAGCAAATCCACCATGCAAGAGCAGTGTTCGATACTCGGAGTTACACCATAACGAGACCTCATAAGATCAAAGTATCTCCACCCTTCACTGACGAGACCTGAGCTCTTGCAAACAGACAAGACGGAGGTAAACGTTATAGCATCCGGCTCCACGCCTGCTTCAAGCATCCTATCGAAAACCGCAATCCCTTCTTCTCCTTGCCCGAACATGGCGTAACCCATGATCATACAGTTCCAAGAAGCTACCGTTTTGTTCTCAATTCCCCGGAAAACCTCAGACGCGCTTCTCAGATCCCCTGATTTTGTGTACATGTCTACTAATGCAGTTGCAACATAAGCGTCACGGATTAAATTGTTCCTCAAACAGAAGCTGTGAGCCTCTTTGCCACTGTGTAGTAGACTCAAGCAACCTAATATGCTAAGCAAGCTTGAAATTGTAGCTGAGTTTGGAGAGACATCTTCTTCCTGCATTTGAATAAAGACTTTGAGAGCATTCCTAAAGTTTCCAGTTTTCGAACATCCCGACAAGATAGCAGTCCATGAGACCACATTAGGCTCCACCCCGTTCCTTTTCATCTTCTCAACCACAGCCAAAGCTTTCTCTGTTTTCCCCCAAGTAGCATATCCAGAAACCATACTGTTCCATGTAACAGCATCAGGTTTGATCCCTTCTTTCTCCATTCTACTCATCAAAGCTTCAGCATCCTTTAGCAAACCCGCGTACGAAAGTCCAGAGATGAGTGAATTCCAAGCAACAATGTTCTTCTTCTCATTCATCATATCAAAAACCATCCCAGCGTAAGGCAAGCAGCCAGTTTTAACATACATGTCGATCAATGTGGTTTCTACGAACACATCGTACCAAAGCTGATTTCTTATGACATATCCGTGGATTGCTTTTCCAACTTTAAGAAGTCCTGGTTCAGCAGCAGCTTGAAGAAGACTACTTATGGAGCTCGCATTTGGCTTCAAACCAGCAATTTGCATTCTCTTCAATATCTCAATGGTACCTTTGTACAACCCCTTAAAAGCGTGGCCTGACAAAAGAGAGTTCCATGTCACTATATCTGGTTTCACACCACATCTCTCCATCTTCTCGACGAGAGCCATAGCATCTTCTACACAACCAAATGCAGTATAACTCGATATAATCGAGTTCCACGAAGACATGTCTCGTTCTTTCATCGAATCGAAAACTTTCCTGGAGGTTTCAAGCTTACCATTCCTTGAGTACATGATAATCAAGGAATTACACATTGACACGTTTGATTCAAACCCAAGTCTCAGAACGTACCCATGAATCTTTCTCCCTTCTGCTAAACCTTCTTTGTTGCTACAAACTTGTAAAAGCTTAACCATTGTTCCATCATAAGCTTTTGCAGCAGAAAACTGCATCTCTCTGAACAGTTTCACAGCCTTTTCCCATTTCCCACTCCGCAAATTCACCATCGTGATCTCGTTCCACGCGAGATCATCTCTTTTAGGCATTTCATCGAATATCTTGTTCGCGATATCCGAACTCACACATCTTCCATAGAAACTCATCAATGCAGAAACCAAACGAGTGTCAGAATCATCAAGCCCTCTCTTTATCAAACCGCCATGGATAGTGAAACCCAGCAACGGAGTCATCAGAAGATTCAGAACAGTACAGATTCTCAAAACCATTGCGAGAACGATTCCATCGAAATTTACTCCTCTGTTCTGTAGCTGAACAAAATGCTCTAAGACCATACCCTTCTCTAATCCGAAACTCTCGACCTCTTCTAAGAATTCTCTCCATGAAACTTGATTCCGAGGAAATCCCAGGAAGAAAACAGCACTAGCATACCCAAATTCTCCGAATTCAAGGTAACGAGAGATCAAGCACCTGCCAATGAACTCCAAGTCGAATCGATCGAACAGCTTTATCATCCGAGCATGAGTAGCTTTAACAGAAACCAAATTATCGCATCCATATAGCTCCTTCAACGGATGAACACCCCCGTGGGACGAAAGTTCCCAGCTTGAAGATGACGGTGCCAGAGAAACCGAGACTGGAACAGATTCAAACGACGCATGCTTGATGCCCAGAGACAAACAAGCCGAAGAATAATGATATCTTCGCTGTGACTGATGAAGAAACAAGGAGCTGTAACAATGGCGGAAAGTTACAGAGACGTTCTCCATTTTATTCACTCACACTTTCCCGGATAAGACGGATCTATCCGTTTTATTTAATTTCTCTATGAGCTTAAAACGCAGCGTTTTTATGTTTAAAGATTCACTGCAGAAGAAGAAGAAAGCAAATCCACTCCAGTCTCAAAAATGTTCTTACAACAAAGCAACAACATACATAAACATATGATTTTCCAAAGCTAATTGTGTTCATCTTCAAGAATGATACAACACAAAGTAAACATTTTTCCATACAACTACCACTTTTCTCTTGGAGTACCATCAGGGAACACAGGAGTAAGCACTTTCTCTTCCTTCTTTCTAGGACTACTTGAAGGACTCAGCCCAATCTTCACACCTTCTTCGTCTTCATCATCATCAAAGTTAGGAGGCACATCTTCTTCATCACTCCAATCACCATCATTGTCACCACCTCCACCTTCCAAGTAACCATCAACATCAGACCATTCTTCATCATCACTCTCTTCTCCTTCTTCTTCCTCCTCACCCTCTCCCTCGCTTCCTTCTTCGTCTCTCTTTGGTCCTCCCCTCCTTGGGAACCTCTGTACAGAAACAAGCGCCCGCATCTTCTCCTTCACCAGAGTCAAAGGATCTTTATCAATCAGCTCAGAGTTCCTGTAAGCTTCTCTCAAGAAAACCGAATCTCTTTCCCCTTTCAACGACACGTAGAACAGATCAGGATGTCTTATAAGCATTCCTCTTAGCTGCTGCGAGAACCTGAACTCCTCACGGAAATGAGTCAAGTGATCCACCAACGTTCTCTTCTCAGTCGTCAAGCTCAGAAGCTCATGAATAACCCCACAAGCATGCTTCTCCTTCTCCAGTGTTCCTGACCTCAAGTGAGCGAAGTCCTTGTAAGGAGACACATAAACCATGTCACGGAACTGACTTATCTTCCTCGTCTCACTCTTTGATAGATTGAGACCTCTCGGAAGCTTAACTCTATTGAACTTTGGCGGTCTATCAATAATCAAATTCCTCTCTTCATAATCTCTAGACTGAATATCTTCCTCAGATAACTCAGCAGCTGACACTGCAAGCTCAGGATCCCAATGAGTCAGCTCTAAAGCTGGACCTCTCTGAGTAGGAACTACACGGAAGTACTGCGGATAACGCTGACAAATCGTGTCCCGGAACTCCAAAGGAAGCCCTAAATCAGTCCTCAAATGAGAGATCTTCTCCAGTAGTATCCGCTTATCGATCGACATCATCACCAATTTCCTTAACTTAACAACTAACACATCTTCAAACTCATTCTTAATCTTCATCTCCTCAAGGTAAAGCCTTTCAGCCTCTGCTGTCATCTTGAACCTCAGTGAGTAAGCTCCTTCTTCAACTATCTCAAACACACCTGGGTATTTCCTAAGCAGAGCTATAAACCGACGACGTTTCTTCAACCCTAGATCTCTCCTGTACTTACCTAAACCCCTAAGAGACATCGTCCTATCGGGCTGGCTCACGAGAATCTTCCTAATGTTCAACACCAGTTTCAACTTCTTATCTCTTTGAACAACGTTATCGAAAGTAAGCTCTTTCCTTCTCTTCACAGCAGCTCTCACCGGCTCGACAACGACACGGGGCTTCTTAGAAGCGCTCCAAAACCCGTACTTGTTCCCCAAAATCAATCCTTCCCCCAAAAACTGAGACCTCGCAGCTCGAATTGTGGACATGGGTAAATGGGATTTGACGGAAAGGTGAGGTTTTTCATTGAACGGAGAGTTGCAAGAGACGAACAAGGGTTTGTGAGCAGAAAGCAGAAGCTTAGTCTCCATTTGTGAGACTCAAAGACTGTGAATTTCACCGGAGAAATGTTTTAATCTCTACGACGGAAAACATAAAAATGAGATTCGAATTTCAGATGATGCGTAGGAAAACAAAAATCTCACCTTATCGCTTCGTTTCAGTCTCTTCTTCGAAAGAATTGGTTTCCGGTGGATTGGGGTTTAACGATAAAAATCATAAAACCCTTCTCTTTTTCCAATTTTTCATCTTGAAGCATCTCTCTGTCTCTGATATCTTCTTATAGGTCTTGAACGTAATATTAGACGAGAAGAAAGGGTAAATATGGAATTACACTACACCAAAAGCAAATCTCCTGTCTTATCAGAAAACGATGTCGTTTCTTCACTAGTTCTTACCACCGCCGTGAGGAGCTCAATGGCGAGGAGGCGCGAGCGACGTTCACCGGCGACGGAGGATTCGGAACGGCGGAAGAACCGAGACGAGACGAAATCGCGAGATGGTCAGGTCGGAGAGCCAGAATCCGATCGGAGGCTCATCGCCATTTTCGTGATCTTCTTCATCGCTATTCCCGCTGTTTCGATGGTCGTATACAAAGTCAAATTCGCTGATCGAGTCGTCGTCCAAACGGAATCAACAATACGTCACAAGGGACTCGTTAAAACCGATATTCATTTCCAAGAAATCCTCACTGTGAGTACAATGTTGGGAATCCATTTACGAAAGCTGAAAACTTTTTAGGATGAATTTGAATCAAGTTTGCTATCAATTTGTGTTCAGGAACATTCCAAGGCTTCAGAGAATTCGTCAACTAGACACTATGATTATCCAGTGTTAGCTTACATTACGCCATGGTAGGTTTCAGATGTTAGATACTGAAATTTGAAATCTTTACTGGATTCATATGCTACCAATGCTGTGCAGGAACTCTAAAGGCTATGATATCGCAAAGACATTCAACTCCAAGTTTACGCATTTATCACCGGTATGGTACGATCTCAAGAGGTATATATCAGTTCCAAATGCTTACATTATCTCCGTGTTTCCAGAGAAAGTCTGTGACATTTCCGGTTTCTCGATTGTCTAATAGCCAAGGGAATGGATTGGTTTTGGAAGGGAGACATAATGCTGATAAGGGATGGATCCAAGAGCTTCGATCAAGAGGAAATGCGATGGTAGCGTAACAAATGCGGTCGCTTCTCTGTATTTATTTGTCCTTCTTTGATGGTTTGAATTTTGATTCTCTGTCATGTAGATATTGCCAAGAGTTGTTTTAGAAGCTATTCCTGGGGAGCTGCTTAGAAAAAAGAAACTAAGGGCAAAAGCTATCAACCTTATTGTCACTGAGTGCAAGTAAGTGTCTCTCAAAGTCTAAAGATGAAAGTTTTGAACTTAGAGCTTGTCATCATAATTGCCTTGTGCTCTAGGGAATTAGAATATGATGGTATCGTGCTAGAGTCTTGGTCAAGGTGGGCAGCTTATGGCGTTTTGCATGACCCGGACATGAGGAAAATGGTATTACAAGCATAAACCCTCATGGTCATAACTCACAAGTCTTTAGCCTTACATGGGATTTGTGTATTCATTTCTTCTAGGCACTGCAATTCGTTAAACAACTTGGAGATGCTCTTCACTCCACGAGCTCACCGAGGAATAACCAGCAACATATGCAGTTCATGTATGTGGTTGGTCCACCTCGTTCAGAGAAGCTTCAAATGTACGATTTTGGACCTGAAGATCTTCATTTCTTGAAAGATTCGGTCGACGGGTTCTCTCTAATGACCTACGATTTCTCAAGCTCCCAGAACCCTGGCCCTAATGCTCCTCTCAAGTGGATAGATCTCACCCTCAAGCTCCTACTTGGTTCATCCAACAACATAGACACAAACCTGGCAAGAAAAGTTCTTCTTGGTATCAACTTCTACGGCAACGATTTTGTAATCTCTGGAGGTATATGTTTATGATTATAAACCATCCAAGCTTTGTTCTCTTCCCGCCTTTTTTTTTTCAAAACTAACTGAAACAAGACTGTTTTCTTGTGATCAAGATTCAGGAGGCGGAGGAGCAATCACCGGAAGGGATTACCTCTCGCTGCTCGAGAAACACAAGCCAGCTATACACTGGGATAAAGAGAGCGGCGAGCATCTTTTCATGTATAGAGATGATAAGAAGATGAAGCATGCTGTCTTCTATCCTACACTGATCTCAATCCTTGTACGCCTTGAGAATGCTCGTCTCTGGGGTATCGGCATTTCCATCTGGGAAATCGGACAAGGTTTAGATTATTTCTTTGATCTTTTGTAAGTTTCTTACTTTGCACACACTCTTCTGTTTTCTTAATGTTTTACTATAAATCAAATGCTGAGGAACCTTTTGTAGCTAGTCTAGTCTCTCTAGATAAAGGGCGTTTTGGTAAATATGCAGAACCTTAATGTTCTGTGGCCACACATTTGACATGCAATTTTGGTACTAATAAGTATGTCACTCTGCTCTCCTCCTCCCACCAAAACATGATCAAGAGACATCTCATCCAATATGCCACGTGTCGAGCAAGCGGTGGCTAGGATTGATTACACAGTCCACGTCAGCTTACTAGAAACAGCTTCAGGCTAGTTCTCACACTTTCTTCTTCCACTTCTTCTTCTTCTTCTTTGATCTTTCTTAAAAGTTTGATGATTCGGAGAGGCCAGTAGAAAGAGAAAGAGTGAGAGAGAGAGAGACATGGAAGCTCTGAAAACCGCTAGCTTTAGCCCTATGTCGGTTTTATCCGAGAAAAGATCAGAACCACGAAAGCCTTTCTCGCTCCCTAATCTCTTTCCACCGAAATCACCGAAACCAATCTCACAAGAAAGCTTGTTTAAGAGCTTCAATGGCGGACTCGCTCTTCTAACCTCTGTTCTCAGCAGTGCAACAGCTCCTGCTAAGTCTCTGACGTACGAAGAAGCTCTGCAACAATCTATGACCTCTCCGTCATCTTTTGATTCTGACGGCTTTATCGATGGGATATCAAGTTTCGTCACGGACAATCCTCTGGTCATTGCCGGTGGATTTGCTGCATTGGCTGTTCCGTTTGTTCTGTCTCAGGTTCTGAACAAAAAGCCGAAATCTTTTGGAGTTGAGTCTGCTAAGAGTGCTTATACCAAGTTGGGTACTGATGAAAATGCTCAGTTGCTTGACATAAGAGCCACTGCTGATTTCAGACAAGTGGGGAGTCCCAACATTAAAGGTTTAGGTAAGAAAACGGTTACGACTGTTTATAACGGAGAAGACAAGCCTGGTTTTCTGAAGAAGCTTGCCTTGAAGTTTAAGGATCCTGAGAACACCACATTGTACATTCTGGACAAGTAAGGCTCTTGGACTCTCAAAGTTTTTCTCTTTTTATTGGATGAAAGTTACAAATATTGTTCATTAGCTGTTTAAATATCTGTATAACGTTGTAGTTGGAGAGAAACAGAGTAGCATTTTAGATGTTACACATTGTTGCTGTCAATAGTTAGTTTAATACAGTCTAATTGTGTGAATGGAAAGCCAGGTTTGATGGAAACGCCGAGCTTGTTGCAGAACTAGTGGCTCTAAATGGATTCAAATCAGCTTACGCCATTAAAGATGGTGCAGAGGGACCTAGAGGCTGGTTGGTATGTGTTCCTCTTCCTCTCTTCCCACATTGCTTTGCTCCTTCAAGTCAAAATTGTGATTTTCTTTTCTTTTTTCTGGTTTTGCAGAATAGCGGCTTGCCTTGGATAGAGCCAAAGAAGAATCTCAGTCTTGATTTGAGCAGTTTGTCAGATGGTATCAGCGGTGTATTTGGCGTGAGTATACACAGTTTTACATTCATTTAAGTTCCGTAATGAACATTTTGGGAAATGGTTTCAAAAGAGGAGAAACGTAAATGTATACAGGAGAGTTCTGGTGGCGTCTCTGTTGCTCTTGGAGTAGCTGCTGCTGCTGGATTAAGTGTTTTAGCATTTACAGAGGTCTGTTTTATCTCTCTTTCTCCATCTTCTTGGAGTAACTTCTAAAATCTCATCTCTGTCATCATCCCAACAGGTTGAAACTATACTCCAACTACTAGGATCAGCGGCGCTTGTTCAGCTTGCAGGCAAGAAGCTCCTATTCGCTGAGGCAAGTTCTTCTTACGCCGAGATTCGGTTTAAGTTTTGTTTCTTGGAATTGGTGATGTGTTGATGGTACTTTCTTTATATCCTCTACAGGACCGGAAGCAAACTCTAAAACAAGTGGATGAGTTCTTGAACACAAAAGTTGCTCCTAAAGAACTTGTTGATGAGTTAAAGGTAAAGTAACTTTTTAGATATCTCCATTGATTAGTGATGAAACAGTCAATAATTCAACATTGAGTAACAGGAAATTGGAAAGGCTCTTCTTCCTGCATCAACAAGCAGCAAAGCTCTTCCCGCACCAGCAGCAGCAGTAGCAGAAGAAGCAGCTACAACCACCACCACCACCATCGCTAAACCAGAACCTGAGCCAGAGACAAAGCCAGAGGAGATAAAACTAGAGCCAGAGCCGAAGCTAGAGCCAGAGCCAGCGATCAAAGCAGCCGCCACTGCACAAGTAATCTCAGAGCCAGAGCCAGCGGTTGAAGCCGCCACTGCACAAGTAATCACAGAAGCAGCCAAAACAGAAGCGAAACCAATATCTCATTCAAGACCTCTCTCTCCATATGCATCGGTGATGTTTCTACTCTTCTCCTGAAACCTTTTTTCACAGAATATCACATGAATAGGCTCATTTTAGTGGAAAAGGATGAAACTTTTTAAATCTGATGTATGTCTTTCTTGGCTCTTTTGCAGTACCCTGACTTGAAGCCTCCAACATCTCCGACACCATCGCAGCCTTGAAAAGCCCTTATAAAAAAACAGCCACCTTTGTACTTATTCTGGTTTTCCCTCCTTTTC
>CACVBM020001228.1:0-137912 GCA_902728155.2 Microthlaspi erraticum | reverse complement strand
TAGTTGTTGTGTAGCAAGCATGGCATTTCAAGATCCACCTGAAGATCCAAACGCAATAAAGTGTAAGACATCTTTCTCAGCTAATGAAGCATGCAAAAGAAAAAGTGTCAGAATCTGAATCATCAAGTGTACCTGTTTAGTTGGCGAATCTGCATTCCTCCGGGAGCAAGCAAACGCAAACCCATTTGAAGAATAACATTTTGCATTGCAAAGTCACCGGTAATACAAGCTACACTGGACTCAGATAAGGCTCTCAACGACCAACTCTGCTCGCTGCTACCATCATCTGCCATCGATGATGCCTCAAATGTCTCCCCAGCCTCACTCGCAACGTCGATCCCCTCAGCTTCAATATCATCCTCACCATCAATTAAAGCAGTTTCAGCACTCGCCTCTTCTTGGAGAGACTTTAATGAATCTTCCTCCAACCTCATATCTTTAAGGACGGAAGAAAGATCCTCGTCATTCTTTGCACACTTGTCATCAGTTGAGTTCTCAGTCATGTTACCACCAGCTTTGTCAGCTTCAAGATCTTGCTGCATATCTTGTTCAGCCAAGGCACTGTAATGTTCCCACTTGGCCTTTCTTCTAAGATACTTTCTGTGAGTACTCTTACTAACCGCAGGTCTCCAGGCACCACCAGCATCGTCATCATCACATTCGCCTTTCGACGCATCTACTCCCTCCACTACCATCTTACCCTCAAGCTTCACCTCTGTTTTCTTTGGCGGGTATCGCTTCTGCCTCCTCTCACCTTCTTGCTCATCTCCTTCTTGATGCGACACAAGAGAACCAGCCTCAGAACAGGTGTCAGAGGGAAGGATATTCATGTTAAGGTCTTTAAGCGGGAGGATTTTGGAGTTTGGATCAGTTTTTTCCTCGGTCTCGTCTTCTAATGCTTCCCACTCCTCCAAGTTGGCTACATTGGATCCCCAACCAGGTAAATCCTTCTCAGGTAACCTCTTTACTGTAACAGTTTGAATCGGTGGAGGAACCTCTCTGAGATGTTCCGTGCCATGAACCTGAGCCTCGAGCGTGTATGTCAAAGCAATCAGTTTTCGATCAACCTTAGAGAGCGTTTGCAAATCACCAGTAGCTCTAGCAAATTTCTCAACTGCAGGAAGAACAATAAAGTCAAGCGTCAGAGATACAAGATAATCCATCTTCAGCACAACATTAGAGATTTGTGAAATCGATCCAAATTTCACCATACAATTTCAAAATAACAAGCTCAAACAAATCAAAAACGTACATTTTCTACAAATTACACAGAAGCAGGGTTAAACTTGATCATCGAATTCAAAACCTTAGTTGCGAAATTGAAGAATTGTGTACCTCTGCTGAGAGAATCAGGAGAAGGTTCCATCTCTTCGATAGTAAATGGGAGGAGGTAGTTGAGACGGTGGCGAGAAGCTGCGTCTTTAACCTCGGAGATTACTTCAGGGACGGTTACGAACTTGTCGGCGAAGTTGGTTAAGTTCTGTCCTCCATGAATGATGGCGTTGGCATCAATCACCGCAATAGAGATTCCCTTTGTGGATTTGCAGCTTCCGACCGTCCCGAGAATCGCTGCCGGAGCTCCATCGGTAGCCGGAGGCTTCGTAGGAGGGTCTTTCTTCACTATGGAACTCCACATCGTGGTTGGATTCGGATCCATGGTTTGGAGTTTCGTTACTTGCCGCTCTAATGGAGGAGACTGAGAGAGAGAGAGAGAGAGAGAGGCGACGAAAGAAGAAGAGAGGAAATAACCTAGCGCTGACACAGCGTCGTTTTGCTCACTTGTTTAAAATGGGCCTCATGCAGGCCCAAACAAATAGGTTTAGATCATTTGTTTTATTAAAATTTTAATCCTTATTAAATTTGTGAAGTAGAATTAGTTATAAACAAATCTAAGATACTTTTTTGTTTCTTTCACTTTTTGGTTTTCTTAGTTTTCACTATTTTTTATTCTCTTCATAGTTCATACTACTTGTTTAATAAGAGTGTCCATTAAGTATTAACACACTATAGCATTTGGTTCACAAAATAATAAAAAATGCTTTGATTCACATTAATTAGGATGTAGAAAGAAAAAAATCCTTTACAGTTCCCTCCAGTCAAAGGTACTAATAACTTGAATCAAAGCATTTGAACGTGAAAGGCTGCTAAGGTTCTTCGTGTGATAGCTATTGTTTGTTCGAAAGAACAATATCATGACATGGTCTACAAAGAAAAGCGAAGGACCATGGAACATTCCACAAGACAACAAGACAGATGATAAAGTTGTTTGAGATTTGTAGTAAAAATGTTAAGATTCTCTTAACAGAATTAGAAAGTAGATTTGATTAATTTTTGTTTGTGTTTTTTACTAACTTATTAAAAAGACAAACACAAAAGTTATAAAATAGATGGTGCCAAACCCAAATCTGTTCCAGGGAACTTTTTTCCACAAATGCCTTTAATGACTTCTGTATTGACAGCTTTGGAAGGAAGGACAAGCAAGAGGCAGTCAGGAAATATTGATCTCACTGCTTTGCAACAAATTTCCGACAGATATCTTTCATCATGATCCGCCGCAAATCTCACCGCCTTGAAACATCCCGTCACTTTATCTATCGCCGTAATCTTCGGACATATGGACGTATTCGACTGACTCTGAGCTTCCAATGGTCGGAAAATCAACGCTGAGATTAGGGTTAACAAGAAAAACATCACACAGGTTTGGTTTTGTTTCATTTTTGACAAGACTAAAACAAAAAGATCGATTTTGTCTAGGTTTGGATTGTGTGATGAGATATTTGTTTCTTGTAGATAAATAGAAAAAAAGAGTTCTAATACTTAGTCGTTATGTTGGAAATTTTGTTATACATATAGAAAAGATACGTAGAGAAAGTATGACTTCAAGAAACCAAATATATTTGGAAAGTTTATATATTTGTTTGAACGATATGAAGATATTAAAAGTCAATTATGTAACGCTATCATGGAAAGTGTATATAAGCTCTTTCCATTGTAAATCTTTCTTCTCTCCAACATGAGGAATCAATAATGTATATAGCATATCCACACTATTGAGGGGAAATAAATAAATTTTATCACTTAACCGATTTCTTAAGATCAAAAAACTAATTACAAGTTTACAACATTTTGATTGGAGTTAAAGACAAATATATAAAATGGTTTGTATTGTTATAGAGATTTGATGTAAAGTTTTTTTCTTTCGATTGAGTCAAGAAACTCGACTTTGCGAAAAAGTGATTATTACATTCCTTGTTTTGATTACAATGGGGATAACCGACCGACAAATTTATTTAAATATTCCACAAGACAAGACAATGAAACATGGTCTTCAAACAAAAGCGAATTGGACAATGAAACATTCCACAAGACAAGACAGATGATACATTATTGTTTGCAATTTGTAACATGTAGAGAGCGAATTGGACAATGAAACATTCCACAAGACAAGACAGATGATACATTATTGTTTGCAATTTGTAACATGTAGAAATTACCTTTGATTTTTTATTCTTTTTAACTATCTCATTAATTAAAAAGACAAACGCAAGAATTATACTCCAAATAGTTGGTCCGAACTAGTTAAGGTCTCGGGAACTTTTTTCTACAAATGTCTTTGAAGATTTCTGTATTGACAGCTTTATTAGGATCGACAATCAAGAGGCAATCAGGAAGGAATGCTTTCACTGCTTGGCAACAAAGTTCTGTTAGGAATCTCTCATCCCCATACGCCGCTAATCTCACCGCATCAAAACATTTCGGCACCAAATCTAACGGGTTTTTCGTCGGACATGTGAACGTAGCTTCCAATGGTCGGAAAATCAATGCTGAGATTAGGTGTAACAAGAAAAACATCACATAGATTTGGTTTTGTTTCATCTTTGACAAGTTTCAAAGAAATAATCGATTTTGTGTAGGTTTGGATTGTGTGATGAGATTGATTCGGGTAAATATATAGAAAAAAAAGACTTCTAAACTTAGTCGTTAGCTAGGTTGGCAATTTTGTTATTCATATAGAAAGTTTGAACAAAAAAGAGTTTGAACAAACACAGAATATATCTGGAAAGTTTATATACTTGTTTGACCGATAGGAGGATATTCAAAAACAATTATGTGATGTTATCAAGGAAACTGTATATTAGCTCTTTCCATTGTCAATCTTTCTTCTCTTTAATATAAGGAAAATTATTAAATATTAAGAATCAATAAAGTATCTCCCTCTTCGAATCCATGTGACCATGTTAAATACTTAACCGATATCTTAAGATCGTAAAGTTAAATACTTACAGTTACGTGTGAATCAAGAAACTGGAAAATGGAGTTTGTATTGTTTATAGAGATCTGATGTGAAGTTTGTTTTCTGTGTGGAATTTATTAATTCTTATTAGGATTTATTATGATTTTTCTTTCTGTATGAAGATTGATTGTGTGTCAAGAAACTCGACTTTGGGGAGAAAAAAGTGACTATTACATTCCTTGTTTCGATTACAATGGGAATAACCGGCCGAGTTATTCAACAAACCAACGATCCGTGAAACCGGTTTTGCGTAACCACGATTCAATTTTTTTATTCTTACATTTTAGATTGAAAACCCGGTTTAGATATGGTTCCCATTTCCCGCTGCTTCTGAAATCTTTCTTTGGCTTTGAAAAGGATCTCATGGGCCTCATCAAAGTGAAGCATTGTCGCCTTTCTCGTATTCTCAATCCATTCTTCAACTCTCTTATGAGGACTGAGAAGTCTAACACGATCTTTCTCATCCAAAACCTGCAAGATTGCATTCACAATCAGAAGCTAAATTCAGCAAGAAAATGTTCTTTTTGTATGTGTGTGTGTGTGTACCTGCAGCTGCATGAGCTCGCAAACGAGGCTAAGATCAGCTATAGATGGTTGGTTGCTTCCAAGCAAGAACTTAGCATTGCCCTTAAGCCAAAAAGTCTCTAGAGTGGACAGAGACTTTGCTAGTAGCTTCTCAGCTTTAGCAGCTGCTAGCGAATCTAGAGGAAGTCCGAGAGATGGAGCTAAAACACTATTCAGAACATATCCAGCTGAAATTGTAAAAAAACAACCTTAATCAACAACACGAAGCTGTCATTTTATTTCTGAATCTATATGAGAATAATGTGTATTACCTGCACCAGGGCGTAAATTGGTGTGATGCCAGTCCAAGACTGAGTGAATCTTGACTCTTGTAGAAAGATCACTCGGGTACCTAATGTAAACAGAGCGAATATTAAAGTTAAGAATGATCACACTTTTGCGTCAAGAACATGTGTTAAACGAGTACAAACATACCAATGATGAGCTACACTTGGGAATGCTGAAGCAAGATAAATTAGAATGGCGTGACTGTAAGAAGATATCACCGGTTAAGATTCATAATCAATGGTTAGATAAAAGAAGCAAGAATCCAAAAGATCAAGACTTTTGTTGTTTAACCTCTCGAAGAGCTTAAGCCTGCCATCAACAATAGCTGGAACTTTCCCCAATGGGTTAATATCTGAGAAACAAAGACACAATTCATATGAAATCTCTGCATTTCTTAACGGCAAAGACCAAACCAAGACAATATTTCCATTTTCAATCACGATTTCAAGAAGAACATTTCCTCAGGTTATTGTTCTTGAGGAGAGCTCAGATACCAAAACACAAAATTTCTCAGAATCTCAAGCATTTCTTACAGTTATGCTCTGTTACATAAGGTTTAATAGATAACTATAATCCATTTTCAACTACAGTTTCAAAATGAACTTAGTCACAAGGATGGATAGAGAAGCCTTTTTCCCAATATTCAACATTGAAACACCAATTTTGGAAGATTTTGTCGAGCTCTTCAGTAGGGATATAGCCAAATTCTACAGTATGAAGCTTCTCACACACACAACCAGGTCCAGTGAACATAAATCTCTCAATACTCAATTTCTAAAGCTGATTATAGATTACTCATACTTGTGCAAGCTAAAGCAACTCTTAATCGAAATCACCCATGTGAAATTTCATACGAGCACTAAACATTTCTGCATAAATTACGAACCTTTGAATTCAGGGGATAATTGCTGACGTTTCGCCAGGGAAATCAAAATCTCAACGAACTGGATTCCGTTAACCCTTGAAAAAAAGTATAAGAGAGAAAAATCTCATGTATAAGAGAGAAAATTAGAAAAGGCTGAATCTCGAATTAACAAAGGAAGGAAGAAGAACTAAATTACTTGCAGAATATGATGACAGCACGAGACGGCTGTGACATCCGATCTGCGTACACTTTGAGCTTCATCATCTTCTTCTTCTTCGTCTGATTTGTGGATCAGAAAGTTTCAGGACACACTGAAGAAGAAGATCTCACGAACAAGTTTGCTTGCTGTTCCCAAAATACACTGTAAGCCTTCGTGCCGTTAATTATTTACAAAACGGCAAACCGTTTTGTTTTTACCCATAAACACAAACGAACATATCTAGTCGGTCCCACATGACTGCATGTATATCAGTGTATATCAAACGTATACGTAATTACGTACCGGACCAAACAAAAATACAGAGAATTGTTTTTTTATTCAGTTTTTGAAAAAGATAAAAATTCTTATGTAAATGATTCTAAAATAAATTACATAAACCATATATACTTTAAAATAAATTACCGTCGCACTCGAATTTAGACTTGACATAATATATGTTGTTGAAATGCTCAATAAGATCGTTTGATCGAAAGCTAAGTAACAGTTCTACCAATATGTTTTTGAAAAATCAAAATGCTAACACTTTTTGCTTTCTTGAGAGCAAATATTACAAAAATCTAAACCAACTTATTGATTTTCCCAAGTAAATTATCAAAAGTAATATCAAAAGCATCTCGAAACTTTTCGAACTTCGCATTAGAGTCTCCATAGACCAAACCAGGCAAAAGCTGATGAATAATGTAACTTCTCATACTCTCTCTTTCCTTTAGAGTCTTCGCCATCAATTTCTCAACCACGTTTACTCTCTTTACCTTCACATCTTCTTGGTCTATATACACAGAGTATCTCTTATGATCCTCCGGGAGATGCCAAGCGTACTGATAATATGCAGTGTACGGATTAAAGATCACCGGAATGCAACCGGAGATTAGCGAATCGAAAACCGATTTTCTCGTTGGACTATCTCCTGACGGCTGCAGACAGAACTCAGAGTCTTGAAAAAGCTTTATGACGTTTTCAGGCTTGTCACAACTTCCATTAGAACAGTTTAAGAACCGGCATTGGTCGGAAAAAGATTTGCATTGTTCGATAAGCGCTGACCTGATGCTATACGGGTTGCCGGGTCTTGCACCTCCGGCGAAGCTAATTAGATTCCGCCGAGGTTTGCTCGTCATTTTGATCTGCCAGCTGGTGATATCGTCGTCCGTTTTAGGGTGGAAGTAAGTCGGATGCGGGATTGCGACGTCGTTGACTTCCCATGGATGTCTCTCGATGAGAAGTTTTGTAGGGCTTTGCATTTCTTGTAACTCAAGGAACCTTGAGCCCCAAGGAAGCTTATTTCTTCTAAAATCCCAAGAAATCTTGCCGAGGACGAAGACTGTAGAGAAACCAGCACCGATAGTGCTTAGCACTAGCCCAAGACCGTAATACCCGAGAAACCCGAAAGAAACAATAAACCCTCTAAGTATGAAGAGAAATATGGAAGAACACAAGAGAATACTTGAAAGACTTTTAAGAAGAACAAGAGAGAACTTAGCTTTAGAACACTCTTTATTAACTTGTTCAATTTCTTGTGCATTTACAAATGAGGGGGTGAGGAGGTATTTATAGCCTCCCAAATCTACTTACAAAGTTTCTACACTCTTCTATAACCTCCTTAGGTCCTAGATATTTCTTCTTCTTCTTCTACAACTTTCTACAAATTATCTTACAAGTTTATCCTAATCTCTAGAACTCTCTAACATAATATCTAGATTTCTTGTCTTACAAGAACTAGAAAGTTCTACATAAATATCTAGAGAGTTATCTAGTAGAATTCTCTAGAAAATTTGAGGAAGTGATGACCTCTTATGATGTTTCTAGAGAGTTCTAGAACTTGGGCCTAATTTTGGGTTTAATAATAATTTGTTTATGGACCCAAAATTAAACCTTGATCAAAATCAAGTTTAATTTCAATACTCCCCCTTAAACTTGATTTTATCAACCATCCCGAGTTTCGAGCGAAGTAACTCGAACTGACCTTTTGGTAGTGACTTGGTGAAGATATCTGCAACATTATCCTCACTTCGAACCTCCAAAGCTTCAATTGTTCCATCAAGCACCTTCTCCCGTATGAAGTGATGTTCCAACTCAATATGCTTCGTCCTTGCATGGAACACCGGATTGTTAGCCAGCTTGATAGCACTTTGGTTATCTCCATATATGGCAACCGGCTTGTTGATTGGCTCAAACAAATCTTCAAGAAGCCTTCGAAGCCAAATACACTCTTGGGCTGCGAGCGTCGAAGCTTTATACTCCGCTTCAGTGGTAGACAGCGACACCGTTGCTTGTTTCTTGCTGCACCATGAAACGCTTGTGTCTCCACACAAGAACACAAAGCCCGAAGTTGATTTTCGACCATCTAGATCTCCACCAAAGTCAGCATCCGTGAAGCCATAGAGAGAGACCTTGGCATTGTACTTGTACATTAGACCCATGCCAAGAGTTGTCTTCACATACTTCAAGATCTTCTTTGCCGCTTCTAGATGTGGCTTCCTTGGTGACTGCATAAACCGACTTACAAGACCAACCGCGAAGGAAATGTCAGGTCTTGTAATGGTTAAGTATAGAAGACTTCCCACAAGAGAACGATAAGGCCGAGGATCGGGTAGCAAGGATCCTTCATCGCGCTTCAGCTTGATGTTCGCATCCATCGGAGTAGTACGTGTCTTTCCTTCGTGTACCCCGAACTTCTCTACAATCCTTCTTGCGTAGCTATGTTGGCCGATGAATATTCCATCCTTCATCCTTTCAACCTCCAAACCAAGAAAGTTGTTCAGCTCACCCAACATCTTCATCTCAAACCTTATCGACATATCCTCTTGCAGACGAGCAATTTCCGCTTCATCATTCCCGGTAATTATCAAGTCATCCACATAAAGAAGGACTACCACGTGGACTCCTCCATTCTTCTTGAAGAACAGACTCGGATCAGAGTTCGACGGAGAGTAACCGCAAAACTGAAGAAACTGAGCAAGCTTTCCATACCAGGCCCTTGGAGCTTGTTTTAACCCATACAAAGCCTTCTTTAGCTTGCAAACATAATCGGGATGCTCTTGTGATATGTAACCAAGTGGTTGCTCCATATAGATTTCTTTATCAAGTTCTCCGTATAGAAAAGCGTTCTTCACATCTAACTGCCATAACTTCCAGCCAAAGCTTGCAGCTAAAGATAAGAGTGTACGTACCGTAGTCATCTTCGCCACTGGACTGAAAGTCTCATCATAGTCTTCTCCATACTTCTGAGAAAATCCCCGAGCAACCAATCTTGCTTTGTGTCTATCAATGTTTCCATCCCTCTTACGCTTGATCCGGTACACCCATTTGCATGAGACGGGTTGGACATCCTTGGGTTTTGGAACCAAATCCCAAGTTTCATTTTTCTTTAGAGCATCCATCTCCTCCTTCATTGCGGTCTCCCACTCTTTAACTCCTTTTGCTTCATCATAAGATGATGGTTCTTCTTCATCAAAAGGAGATGCAAAGTAGCATGAGTAAGTAGTAACAAACCTTTCATCTCTGTACCGAGCAGGTTTAACGATGTCCCGTTTTGGTCGTTGATTAGCCAAGGAACCATGATCTTCCTCCTCCTCTTCCTCTTGGTTAGTGCTCCCCCTTTCACCTTGCATCTCTGGTTCAGAAATTCCACCATCACTTGGTATCTGAGCAGCTGGTTCATCGTCTTTAAGTGAGCCCGCACCATCTTGCTCAACCAAGACTTGAGGAGATCCGTAATATGAAGACACTTCATCAAAGACAACATCACGAGATACAGTGTATCTGTGTGTCTCTGGATCCATACACCTCCACCCCTTCCTTTGTTCATCATAGCCGACAAAGATGCACTTTTTCGCCTTTGCCTCCAGCTTGGTTCTTTGAGAGTCGAACACATGGACATAGCAGATAGATCCAAATATCCTGAGATGTTTCACTGTTGGCTTCTTCCCATGAACCATCTCATAAGGAGACTTCATATTATTTGGACTAAGCGGCATCCGATTGATGACATAGGCTGCACATCTCATCCCTTCTGCCCATAGAGCCTTAGGCAAATTCTTCGCATGTAGCCAGCTTCTACACGTCTCACTTAGATGCCTTATCTTCCTTTCTGCTACTCCATTTTGTTGAGGTGTGTATGGACATGAAAATTCTCTCTTGATACCATGCTTTCGGCAGAAAGAGAGAAACTCGTTTGACATAAACTCCCCTCCATTATCCGTCCTTAAGGTCTTGATTTTCCGACCCAACTCTCCTTCCACGGTAACCTTGAATTCTTGAAACTTGGAGAATACTTCTGACTTTTCCTTCACAAAGTATACCCAGGTGTACCGTGAGTAATCATCAACGAACAACAGCATGTAGCGGAACCCGGAATAGGAGGATGTTCTCGTCGGACCCATCAAATCACTATGGATCCTCTCCAACGGAGCATTGCATCGTGAAGTAGAATTGTCAAATGGAAGTCTATGTGATTTTCCATATTGACAACCTTCACAAAGCTTTCCTTCATCTTGAATCTTCAACTTTGGGAGCCCATTAACCAGATCTTTATTCACCATAGCCTTCAGCTTAGTCATATTTATATGGCCAAGCCTAGCATGCCAAATAAAAGCATTATCATTCGTACTCATCTTCTCAATGTACGAATTTGAGGCCGATAAGACATAAAGATCTTTAACCCGTGCTCCGGTGTGAACTACGTCCGCCTTTAACTCTTGAATATTCTTCAAGAATTTAACGTCTTTTGGTCCAAATAAAACGTAGTTACCTGAGTCCACCGCATTCACCACGGAAAGAAGATTCTTCTTAACTCCAGGGACATGGTATACGTTCTTGAGAGTGATTGGGCCTCCTTCTTCTCCTTCAATAACAATAGTCCCTTCCTTCTCAACCCGGTGGATTGAATTATCCGCAGTGATAATAGCTTCTTTCCCGTCATGACGTTGAAGACTAGAAAATAACTTCTCGTTTCCGGTAATATGATGGCTACAACCCGAATCCACAATCCAATCATTTCCAAGATTTTTAGTTGTGGATGTACCTGAAGATGCAGCCTCCACCGTGAAACATTTCCCCCAATCTTCGTCTTCAGTATGACTTTTTGATTCCGCCATATTGGTTTCCTTCAGCTTGACCCGACAGTCCTTTTTGAAATGCCCAAGCTTTCCACACCGGTAACACTTGAACTGCTTCTTGTCTCCCGTAGAAGATCTTTCCCGTCCATCATTATTCTTTACACCATCATTCTTGGTTTTTCCTTTGTAGCTCTGTTGCCTCCGAGCTACAAAAGCGCTCCCCGAGTCATCATGGATTTTGACTCCCGCCATTTGCGTGGCTAAGGATTCTTGCGAAGCTAGCAGATTTTCAAACTCCTCCAAGGAAGGTTGTGTAGCCCATCCTTGAACGGAAGTCACAAACGGTGTATATTCGGGTCGTAAACCACGAATAATAGACCGCTTTAACCGAGCTTCCGAAATAGACTCCTCCGGATTAAGAGTGTTAATCTCAGAGCAAAGGTTCTTTACCTTGATGAAGAACTCTGAGATTGAAGACTCCCCCTGCTTCGCATTCGCCAACTCGTTCTCTAACAGTTGTAGACGAGCCTCATTCTTCTTGTTGAACAGTTGGTCCAACGCTTGCCAAATGGAACTAGCGGATGTGCACCTTGAGACATGCTCAAATACTCCCGAGGATATTGACCTCTTCAATGCAAACTCCGCCTTGGCATTCTTCCGTGTCCATTCCTTTGTCGCTTCCGCTGTCGCAGCAGCTCCCATTGGTGGTGTGGTGCTACTGCCGCCGACGACATCCCATAAGTCCTCACTCACCAAGTATGACTCCATACATGACTTCCATAACCGGTAGTTAGATTGGTTTAAGATCTCCATTCCCAATCCAACAACACGACCCATTGATTCCATACTTAGAGTAAACCCGAGTTCTCCTAAGTCCCGATCTTGATGAGCACAAGATTAGAATGGCTCTGATACCATGTAGAGAAACCAGCACCGATAGTGCTTAGCACTAGCCCAAGACCGTAATACCCGAGAAACCCGAAAGAAACAATAAACCCTCTAAGTATGAAGAGAAATATGGAAGAACACAAGAGAATACTTGAAAGACTTTTAAGAAGAACAAGAGAGAACTTAGCTTTAGAACACTCTTTATTAACTTGTTCAATTTCTTGTGCATTTACAAATGAGGGGGTGAGGAGGTATTTATAGCCTCCCAAATCTACTTACAAAGTTTCTACACTCTTCTATAACCTCCTTAGGTCCTAGATATTTCTTCTTCTTCTTCTACAACTTTCTACAAATTATCTTACAAGTTTATCCTAATCTCTAGAACTCTCTAACATAATATCTAGATTTTTGTCTTACAAGAACTAGAAAGTTCTACATAAATATCTAGAGAGTTATCTAGTAGAATTCTCTAGAAAATTTGAGGAAGTGATGACCTCTTATGATGTTTCTAGAGAGTTCTAGAACTTGGGCCTAATTTTGGGTTTAATAATAATTTGTTTATGGACCCAAAATTAAACCTTGATCAAAATCAAGTTTAATTTCAATACTCCCCCTTAAACTTGATTTTATCAACCATCCCGAGTTTCGAGCGAAGTAACTCGAACTGACCTTTTGGTAGTGACTTGGTGAAGATATCTGCAACATTATCCTCACTTCGAACCTCCAAAGCTTCAATTGTTCCATCAAGCACCTTCTCCCGTATGAAGTGATGTTCCAACTCAATATGCTTCGTCCTTGCATGGAACACCGGATTGTTAGCCAGCTTGATAGCACTTTGGTTATCTCCATATATGGCAACCGGCTTGTTGATTGGCTCAAACAAATCTTCAAGAAGCCTTCGAAGCCAAATACACTCTTGGGCTGCGAGCGTCGAAGCTTTATACTCCGCTTCAGTGGTAGACAGCGACACCGTTGCTTGTTTCTTGCTGCACCATGAAACGCTTGTGTCTCCACACAAGAACACAAAGCCCGAAGTTGATTTTCGACCATCTAGATCTCCACCAAAGTCAGCATCCGTGAAGCCATAGAGAGAGACCTTGGCATTGTACTTGTACATTAGACCCATGCCAAGAGTTGTCTTCACATACTTCAAGATCTTCTTTGCCGCTTCTAGATGTGGCTTCCTTGGTGACTGCATAAACCGACTTACAAGACCAACCGCGAAGGAAATGTCAGGTCTTGTAATGGTTAAGTATAGAAGACTTCCCACAAGAGAACGATAAGGCCGAGGATCGGGTAGCAAGGATCCTTCATCGCGCTTCAGCTTGATGTTCGCATCCATCGGAGTAGTACGTGTCTTTCCTTCGTGTACCCCGAACTTCTCTACAATCCTTCTTGCGTAGCTATGTTGGCCGATGAATATTCCATCCTTCATCCTTTCAACCTCCAAACCAAGAAAGTTGTTCAGCTCACCCAACATCTTCATCTCAAACCTTATCGACATATCCTCTTGCAGACGAGCAATTTCCGCTTCATCATTCCCGGTAATTATCAAGTCATCCACATAAAGAAGGACTACCACGTGGACTCCTCCATTCTTCTTGAAGAACAGACTCGGATCAGAGTTCGACGGAGAGTAACCGCAAAACTGAAGAAACTGAGCAAGCTTTCCATACCAGGCCCTTGGAGCTTGTTTTAACCCATACAAAGCCTTCTTTAGCTTGCAAACATAATCGGGATGCTCTTGTGATATGTAACCAAGTGGTTGCTCCATATAGATTTCTTTATCAAGTTCTCCGTATAGAAAAGCGTTCTTCACATCTAACTGCCATAACTTCCAGCCAAAGCTTGCAGCTAAAGATAAGAGTGTACGTACCGTAGTCATCTTCGCCACTGGACTGAAAGTCTCATCATAGTCTTCTCCATACTTCTGAGAAAATCCCCGAGCAACCAATCTTGCTTTGTGTCTATCAATGTTTCCATCCCTCTTACGCTTGATCCGGTACACCCATTTGCATGAGACGGGTTGGACATCCTTGGGTTTTGGAACCAAATCCCAAGTTTCATTTTTCTTTAGAGCATCCATCTCCTCCTTCATTGCGGTCTCCCACTCTTTAACTCCTTTTGCTTCATCATAAGATGATGGTTCTTCTTCATCAAAAGGAGATGCAAAGTAGCATGAGTAAGTAGTAACAAACCTTTCATCTCTGTACCGAGCAGGTTTAACGATGTCCCGTTTTGGTCGTTGATTAGCCAAGGAACCATGATCTTCCTCCTCCTCTTCCTCTTGGTTAGTGCTCCCCCTTTCACCTTGCATCTCTGGTTCAGAAATTCCACCATCACTTGGTATCTGAGCAGCTGGTTCATCGTCTTTAAGTGAGCCCGCACCATCTTGCTCAACCAAGACTTGAGGAGATCCGTAATATGAAGACACTTCATCAAAGACAACATCACGAGATACAGTGTATCTGTGTGTCTCTGGATCCATACACCTCCACCCCTTCCTTTGTTCATCATAGCCGACAAAGATGCACTTTTTCGCCTTTGCCTCCAGCTTGGTTCTTTGAGAGTCGAACACATGGACATAGCAGATAGATCCAAATATCCTGAGATGTTTCACTGTTGGCTTCTTCCCATGAACCATCTCATAAGGAGACTTCATATTATTTGGACTAAGCGGCATCCGATTGATGACATAGGCTGCACATCTCATCCCTTCTGCCCATAGAGCCTTAGGCAAATTCTTCGCATGTAGCCAGCTTCTACACGTCTCACTTAGATGCCTTATCTTCCTTTCTGCTACTCCATTTTGTTGAGGTGTGTATGGACATGAAAATTCTCTCTTGATACCATGCTTTCGGCAGAAAGAGAGAAACTCGTTTGACATAAACTCCCCTCCATTATCCGTCCTTAAGGTCTTGATTTTCCGACCCAACTCTCCTTCCACGGTAACCTTGAATTCTTGAAACTTGGAGAATACTTCTGACTTTTCCTTCACAAAGTATACCCAGGTGTACCGTGAGTAATCATCAACGAACAACAGCATGTAGCGGAACCCGGAATAGGAGGATGTTCTCGTCGGACCCATCAAATCACTATGGATCCTCTCCAACGGAGCATTGCATCGTGAAGTAGAATTGTCAAATGGAAGTCTATGTGATTTTCCATATTGACAACCTTCACAAAGCTTTCCTTCATCTTGAATCTTCAACTTTGGGAGCCCATTAACCAGATCTTTATTCACCATAGCCTTCAGCTTAGTCATATTTATATGGCCAAGCCTAGCATGCCAAATAAAAGCATTATCATTCGTACTCATCTTCTCAATGTACGAATTTGAGGCCGATAAGACATAAAGATCTTTAACCCGTGCTCCGGTGTGAACTACGTCCGCCTTTAACTCTTGAATATTCTTCAAGAATTTAACGTCTTTTGGTCCAAATAAAACGTAGTTACCTGAGTCCACCGCATTCACCACGGAAAGAAGATTCTTCTTAACTCCAGGGACATGGTATACGTTCTTGAGAGTGATTGGGCCTCCTTCTTCTCCTTCAATAACAATAGTCCCTTCCTTCTCAACCCGGTGGATTGAATTATCCGCAGTGATAATAGCTTCTTTCCCGTCATGACGTTGAAGACTAGAAAATAACTTCTCGTTTCCGGTAATATGATGGCTACAACCCGAATCCACAATCCAATCATTTCCAAGATTTTTAGTTGTGGATGTACCTGAAGATGCAGCCTCCACCGTGAAACATTTCCCCCAATCTTCGTCTTCAGTATGACTTTTTGATTCCGCCATATTGGTTTCCTTCAGCTTGACCCGACAGTCCTTTTTGAAATGCCCAAGCTTTCCACACCGGTAACACTTGAACTGCTTCTTGTCTCCCGTAGAAGATCTTTCCCGTCCATCATTATTCTTTACACCATCATTCTTGGTTTTTCCTTTGTAGCTCTGTTGCCTCCGAGCTACAAAAGCGCTCCCCGAGTCATCATGGATTTTGACTCCCGCCATTTGCGTGGCTAAGGATTCTTGCGAAGCTAGCAGATTTTCAAACTCCTCCAAGGAAGGTTGTGTAGCCCATCCTTGAACGGAAGTCACAAACGGTGTATATTCGGGTCGTAAACCACGAATAATAGACCGCTTTAACCGAGCTTCCGAAATAGACTCCTCCGGATTAAGAGTGTTAATCTCAGAGCAAAGGTTCTTTACCTTGATGAAGAACTCTGAGATTGAAGACTCCCCCTGCTTCGCATTCGCCAACTCGTTCTCTAACAGTTGTAGACGAGCCTCATTCTTCTTGTTGAACAGTTGGTCCAACGCTTGCCAAATGGAACTAGCGGATGTGCACCTTGAGACATGCTCAAATACTCCCGAGGATATTGACCTCTTCAATGCAAACTCCGCCTTGGCATTCTTCCGTGTCCATTCCTTTGTCGCTTCCGCTGTCGCAGCAGCTCCCATTGGTGGTGTGGTGCTACTGCCGCCGACGACATCCCATAAGTCCTCACTCACCAAGTATGACTCCATACATGACTTCCATAACCGGTAGTTAGATTGGTTTAAGATCTCCATTCCCAATCCAACAACACGACCCATTGATTCCATACTTAGAGTAAACCCGAGTTCTCCTAAATCCCGATCTTGATGAGCACAAGATTAGAATGGCTCTGATACCATGTAGAGAAACCAGCACCGATAGTGCTTAGCACTAGCCCAAGACCGTAATACCCGAGAAACCCGAAAGAAACAATAAACCCTCTAAGTATGAAGAGAAATATGGAAGAACACAAGAGAATACTTGAAAGACTTTTAAGAAGAACAAGAGAGAACTTAGCTTTAGAACACTCTTTATTAACTTGTTCAATTTCTTGTGCATTTACAAATGAGGGGGTGAGGAGGTATTTATAGCCTCCCAAATCTACTTACAAAGTTTCTACACTCTTCTATAACCTCCTTAGGTCCTAGATATTTCTTCTTCTTCTTCTACAACTTTCTACAAATTATCTTACAAGTTTATCCTAATCTCTAGAACTCTCTAACATAATATCTAGATTTTTGTCTTACAAGAACTAGAAAGTTCTACATAAATATCTAGAGAGTTATCTAGTAGAATTCTCTAGAAAATTTGAGGAAGTGATGACCTCTTATGATGTTTCTAGAGAGTTCTAGAACTTGGGCCTAATTTTGGGTTTAATAATAATTTGTTTATGGACCCAAAATTAAACCTTGATCAAAATCAAGTTTAATTTCAAAAAAGACGTGATCTTTCCCGGCATTTCTCCTCCAAGATTTCTTTGATCCAAGCCATTTCAAAACCTCGATTCCTAACTGATCCTTCACTTCCCCTGAAACATTCTTAAAATGCCATCTCAAAACATCAAAACCGCCAGGGACATAAAAGATCTTAGCTTGGCTCTCGTTGTAAACCCTACAAGGATGCTTTGAAACCCTAGAGTGAAAGATCGGTTCAAGAGCATACTGATGTGTCCTAAACCAACCTTGACCAAGGTTCTCTATTGCTTCTCCAAAACCATCATTCTTGAAATACTTACACATGTTAGTCCAAGGGACCATATCAACGCATTCCACCAATAAATCTTTGTTGAATTTAGATGGTAAATCATAAACATAAACTCCTTTTCCTTCACAAGATCTTACATTTTCATCTTTTCCCCTGGTGGATAGCCAAGATCTTTGTACTTGGAGATACTTAACCACTGCCCTTAACGCATATCCTTCTCCTTCACTCTTAGGTTTGATGTATTTGTATTGTTCTTCCTCGATTTTTTTCGTAAGCTTATGACCATACCGGTTTTTATCTTCACTGGAAACTTTATCTCCGGCAACCTCTTCGGCGAATGTATCATTACTTTGGGACCCCATTTCTCCATCTTTATTAAGAACAACTCTCGGGTGGTTGAGTTTCCTTGAAGAGATGATGATGGTTGAAGAAAGCCAAAGATAAAGAACAAAGAACAGAGGAATGGTGAGAGGAATTCGATAGAGGATAGATTTGTTGAAGTTAGAACAAAGATTGTTACAGAAGAAGATACGAGGATCTTTTGTCTTCTTGGCCATTGCTGGCTTTTTCTTTGAGACTAAGATAGCCATTTCCACTCGCTTTTTTACTTTTCATCATTTACGATTTAATAGATTTCCTGGTTTTGGAATTTTCTTTCAGAAAAGTATGATATTTTTCCTGGATATCTACCTAACTACTAGTATTTATTTACTTTACTATTAAAAAAGTAGATATCTCTTTCTTAATATAAAGGCAAAAAAATATATGAGTAGATAGCTAAAATATATATTTGTTTCCAATGGTGTCGAGACAAAAAAAAAAAAATTTGTAAGTTTTGATTATCAATAGAATTTATTTTATTATTGGAAAGAAAAAACTTTAGAAACTCAAAGTAAGTAAGAGATCAAAATCAGAATAAGTAGGTGAAATAATATAAGTTACCGTTTGAAAACGTTCAATAATTATTTTGTCCAAATAGACATGTGGAATATAATATACTTAGATTATCGATTGACAACATATGGAAATGAGAAAGATCCTTTAACAAAAAAAACATATGGAAATGAGAATGTATATATTCTAATAATAATTTTATCCCATATAGGCATATGTATATTACATACGATATCAATGGGTTATTTGTTCCTAGATTACTATTGCTACAATCAAGTTTAAGAACAAGAAAATGGATAAAAACGATGATCAACATTCAAATTCAATATCACTTATTCAACTAAGACAATATATAGGGAATATATATCATACACAACAAATATTTATTCTGATTTGTTGATTTTCTCAAGTAAACTATCAAACGTAATATCAAAAGCATCTCGAAACTTCTCAAACTTGGCATTAGAGTCTCCATAGATCAAACCAGGCAAAAGCTGATGAATAATGTAACTTCTCATATCCTCTTTCTCCTTTAGAGTCGTTGTCTTCAAAATCTCCATCACATTCACTCCTTTTTCCTTCACATCTTCTTCACTTACAAACACTGAGTATCTCCGATGATCCTCCGGCAAGTGCCATGCGTATTGATAGTACGCCGTGTACGGATTAAAGACCACCGGGATGCAACCGGTGATTAAAGAATCGAAGACCGATCTCCTTGTTGCGCTATCTCCCGGTGGTTGTAGACAAAACTCTGAGTCTTGGAACAAATCAATGACATTCTTTGGATTCTTGCAGCTTCCGTTTGTACAATCCAAGAACCGGCATTGGTCATCGGAAGATAAAGATATGCATTGCTCGATTAACGTTGACCGGATGCTATTAGGGTCATCCGGTCTTGCACCTCCGGCGAAGCTTACTAGACTCCGGCGAGATTTGTTCATGATCTTGATCTGCCAACTGGAGATGTCTTCATCTGTTTGGGGATGAAAATAGGTGGGGTGAGGAATGGCGATGTCGTTGACCTGCCATGGTTGTCTTTCGACGAGAAGTTTGGTAGGGTTTTGCAGTTCTTGTAGCTCAAGGAACCTTGAGCCCCAAGGGACCTTATCTCTCCTGAAATCCCAAGTAATCTTTCCTAGGACGAACACATGATCTTTTCCGGCGTTTCTCCTCCAAGATTCCTTTGACTCAAGCCATTTTAAAACCTCGATCCCCAACTGGTCCTTTACATCATCAGAAACATTCCTAAAATGCCATCTCAAAACATCAAAACCGCCATAGTAAGGGACATAAAAGAGCTTAGCTTGGGTCTCGTTGTAAACCCTACAAGGGTGCTTCAAAAATCTAGAATGTAATATCGGTTCAAGAGAATACATGTGCGTTCCAAACCAACCTTGACCAAGATTCTCAATAACTTCTCCAAAGCCATCATTCTTGAAGTAGCTACACAAGTTAACCCCTGGAAGTATATCGTTGCATTCTACCAGCAAATCTTTGTTGAATTTCGTTGGTAAATCATAAACATAAACACCTTTACCTTCACAAGATCCCGGCTTATTTACGCTGCTGTTTCCCGGAGATACCCATGATCTTTGTTGGTAAAGATACTTGATCACTGCCCTTAACGCATTTTCTTCTCCTTCACTCTTAGGTTTGATGTATTTGCTGTATTCTTCCTCGGCTTTTAGGTCAATGAGTGAACTGAGATCGACCTTGTTTTCCGGTTCGGGTTCTTGATCAAGAACTGAATCAAGATTCTTGGGTTTGTCTTCTTGTTCAAGAACACCATAATCTTTTTTATCTTCACTTCGAAGAATCTTGGTGGGATCATCGGAAACTCTATCTCCGGCGGTCACTCCGGCCGAAATCTCATCATAGTTTTGCGAACCCAATTCTCCATCTTTATTACCAGACACAGGATCAAGATTCTTGGATTTATGTTCTTGGTCAAGAACTGAATCAAGATTCTTAGGTTTGTCTACATGTTCAAGAACATCATACTCCTTTTTATCTTCATTTTGAAGAATCTTTGTGGGATCGTCAGAAAATCTATCTTCTGCTGTCTCTCCGGCGAAGGTAACATTATTTGAAATGCCCATGTCTCCATTTTTACCACCAAAACCTGAATCTAGATTATTGGGTTTGACTTCTTGCTCAAGAACATCATACTCTTTTTTATCTTCACCGTGAGGATTTTTTGTGGGATCATCGGAAACTCTAGCTTCAACGGTATCTCCGGCGGAAGAGTCATTCTTTGGAGAATCCATTTCTTCATCTTGATTGCCAAGAACGGAATCAGAATTCTTGGGTTTGGTTTCTTGATCAAGAACATCATACTCTTTTTGATCGGAAACTATATCTCCGACCGTCTCTCCGGCGAAAGTAGAATTTGTTTGAGAACCCAATTCTCCAACTTTATCATCATCATTAAAGTATTCATCTTGACTGCGAAGAACATTGTTCGGATCACCGGAATCTCTATCTCCGGCGATCACTCCGGCGGAAGGTTCACTCTTTTTCGAACCAATTTCTTTATTTTTATCAAGAAGAACACTTTTAGTAGTAAGGTTGGTCTGAATTTGAGAACCGGGTTTAGAACCAGCCGTGAGACAATAAGGATCGTTGAGCTTCCGAGAGAAAACACAGATGTGGAAGACCTTGTCGGAGATCAAAGTGGTGAAAGATGACCAGAGGTAAATAAGGAAGAAGAAGAGTACTGAGAGAAGAGTTACATAGAGAATGGCTCTGAAGAAGAGAGAACAAAGATTGTTACAGAAGAAGAAGATACGAGGACCTTCTGTCTTCTTTGAAGATCTTGACTTTCTCTTTGAGACCGATACTACCATTTTTTTCTACTTGGTCTTAATTTCTTTTGTTTGAATTTGTTATCAGTTTCTTTGTTTTCCTTATCGGATTACGCACGGCGCACGCTATCTTTATATAATAAGTGAATAAATGTACACAACACACACACAAGGTGTATGATACTTAATTTTACATATTTCCTTTGAAAGTTGTTAACCGAATTGACAATGAAAAGAATAGACTTAAAACGGTATAAAAGCTATATTGTCTACATTATTCAAATATATGTTAATTTTAGTAATGTGAAAGTGTTTTTTTCTTGTAAGTTAAGAGGATTTTAATGAATACATTTATTTAAACGTACAACAACTACTTGAAAAGCTTTCACAAGTTTTTTTTAGTGAAGGTTTCATAAAACAGGTAAAAGAAGACATTCTAAAAAGACTTACTAAAATTTGTAAACAAATATAATTAGTTTATTGGGAATTAAATAAAATTACAAGATTGAGTAAGACCTTTTACAGAGGATATTATAGTAACTTAACATCTCTACTGAAAAACAAAACTATTTTAGAACATATAAATCTTATAACAACTTAGAGTTTATTTAAACGTTAGGCTTTTTTGGGGGGGTTAAAATTCAAACGTTAGGCTTGAGGTCATTTTCTGCAATTATCACTCCATTTCCATTATCCTATAAGAATTTAATTAGGAAAATTAATCGGAAAATGTATAAACAAACATCGTTTAATGTACTCGCTATCAAAATTTATTCAAATTCTGATTTGGTTTAAACTATTTTCTAAAATTGAATAATTTTTTTTTTCTAGCTTGTTAGAGTATGACAGGCGAAACTTGCTATGAAACTAAAAGATGGGTTAACTGATAGTCTTACTCAAATTAAAAGTTTAGTTAATCATAAAATTATTTAAGAGACTGTTGGATTCATATTGTTTATAGGAGAAACGTATTAGTTTACAACATTACTGTTACATATTGTTAGTCGATTGTTGAAACATCAAAATTAGGTGCTCTATATTGTAAGTCTGTAACATCAGAGACTTAAGTATAGGATACATCCAGATTCTGACCAACTTTACGTCTCACGACTTGAGATAACCAATCTGTTACGTTTTTTGTTTGTGATTGTAAAAAAACCATTATGCACCTAATTAGTTGTTTTCTCTTGATTTTGCTGTCAGAGTTTGTGACCAATCCATGTGACATTACTTTAGAATTTGTATTTAAACTGTTAGATTTTGTAATTTAACCAGTGTAATTATACCAAGTTGAGAAGCTTTATGTGATCAACAATTTATATAAATATTTTTTTAAAAGAAATGAAAACAAATGGGTTATGTTACAATACAACAGAGCAAATGTTGCGAAGTAAAAAAAAAGAAGAGAAATTAAAAAAAAAAAAAAACGAATCCTGAAATCTCTCTGTTAACATCTAAATCCCAAGAAAATCCAAAGTAAGAATAATTCTACAACAAACATGTTTATGTACAGCACCAACGATTTCTGTATGCTGCTGCAATGTTCTAAGTAATACAGTAAGAATAAGAAAGATTAAATCATCCACGAGTCAAGTCAATATCAGTGAGATGGTTGTCGTCTCTCGAGTCAATTGATCTCTTGCCACCACCAGATCCTGACCATCCCGGAGAAGAGAAGTCTTGCGGCGTCTGAACCGCTTCCGCTGCTGCCTCTGCTGCTGCTTCTGGTGGCAGCGATTCACTGTCCGGTGTCTCCACGTCGTCGTTTTTTTGGGTGTTGTTGTCTTCCTTTGAGCCGTTTTCTTGCTTCATTACTTTAGCCTTTGCACTTCCGTATACAAAACTACACGCCACAACCTACAAAACGCACCATGAAAGTTTCGGTTTTTAGTCAAAAAGCATTCAAAACTAGACTCAAAGCCAACACAGTTCTCTATCAGCAGTGACTCGGTTAATGCTAAAGATGAGAAATTTGAAACCTGAACGAGAGTGGCTGCAGTAAGAGTTCCAACACCGCCACCAATCACAAAACCATTGGAGCTGGAGAGAGAGACACTAATACCGCCTGTTCGGCTTTTAGGGCCGCCTTCTTCATTCACCAAGTAAGATCCTCCTAAGCTTAGCATCTCAAAAGGCCCCTACACAGCAACAACACCAACAAAATTGAATTAACCTTTGTTTTTGAGAGAAAGGAAGAGGAAAGTAAGTGGATTTGAGAAAAATATTAGACCTGAAGAAACCGAGTAGGCACTGAGGATCCGGATTCACATAGCGTCACTGAAGCAACTGTTCCTGTTCCTGACATTATACAAAGGGCTCTTGGCCTTTGCTGTGAAAACGCGAGGACTTTCCCAACAATGTCCTACAACGGCGCAAAAAAAGACTTCTTTAACTTAAAACTTATAATTTCTGTATAATCAGAAGTAAAGAATCAACGGAGAGAGTTTAAAAGCACCTCTCCGGCTTCAACACTGATCACATGTGGTGCAAAGGCAAGTCCAGCTGAAGAATTCATCCACTCACCTACAACAGCAATGAATACAGCTAAGTTAAAAGCTGTCTGTAGAAGCTCAACATCAAGCTCATGGTTTAACTACTTCTATAGTCAAGAACATTTCAAGGTATCACAAGCAAACAAGAACAGGACATTCACATTCACATCATACGAACAGTCTACTAATTCCTAATACCAAGTTCACAAACCATATTCTGGATCCTAGTTACTTCTTATTCACATATTGAAAGCTTCACTCAAATATAGGATCCTAGCTAGGTTCACAAGCCATCGAGTCAATAGCAACATGTCAACATGAAATCAGTCGGTTTGCTTTAACCAAAGAAGAGTTTCTTAATAACAGAGCTAAAACCAACTTCGTAACTCAAACATAGAATCATATCTACGCTCACAAGTGTCTTAATTTCAGCTAATCAAAGGTTAAAAGCCAACAGAAACCCCAGATTCAAATCACACCATCAAGCTTATAACTCCTACTACTAAAGCTAGTTAACTACATTCTGAATCCCAACTCCCAGAAGTCGAGTCCCTTAACAACAGAGCTAAAAGCAACTTCTTTAAGCTCCAGTGTCTTAAAATTCAGCTAATCACAGGTCAAACGCAACAAAAGCCACCATCAAATCTTATTAACTCCTAATACTAAACCTAAACTAAGCAGATTCTGAGTCCCAATTATCCAATCTCAGTTCACATCGTAGTAACACACATGAATCACTTGGTTAACTCTCTTCCAAATTGAAAAACTCACTGAGATTAGCGAGGCGCTGCTTTCTCCCGGTTCCTGGTGGTCGACCTCTAGCTCGTTTAGGTGCATTAGGATCAGACATTGAACAAGAGTCCTTAGACTTGTCAGAAGAAGGCATCGGAGAGAGCCCAAGATCAGTCTTATGATCAGGCACATCCTTCCTCGGCCGTCCACGCTTCTTCTTCACCACCGGCTCCGTCGCAGGAGGAATCTGCGGCTGTTGCATAGTCGGCGGAGAAGAAGCCGCCATGCCCATGTGGCTGAAATCCTCTTGATGCCTCTGCTCGCCGAAAGGGAACTGATGACCGGAGCTAGAGAGAGGGTGCTGCGGCTGCAAATTAGGGTTCGCCATTGGGCTGAAACCTGGCGGCGCGTGGAGGGCACTCGCGGATTGAGAAGCGGGGACTGAAGTGAAAGCTCCTCTGGGGAAATAGAAAGGAGGGAACGACATTGCCTCTCGACCTTCCATGCATTTAAAACCCTAATTTTTACAAATCCTATCGAGGATAGAATTAGGATACACAATGTGAGGATGAGATTCCTAATCAAAGTAGGAAACTTTAATTATAAAATTTGGGGGTTTTACATAGGAAATGAAGAAAACCCCAAGAATCAAATTGGGGTTTTTGTTCTTTCTAATTGAAAGCCCATCAATTGGCAGCCCTAAGACTAATCACAAGATCCAATTTGAATTTCAGAAACGTCGAAAGGGAGAAGAAGAAAGAGAGCAAAAATCTTGAGCTGAAGATAAATGCAGTTTTGAAACTGCGAAATGAAATGACTAGTGAAAACAAGAACAGAGCTAAGTGACGAGGCAATATGATGCACACTTCCTACGACTACAGTCTACTTGGAAGAAAATTAGTAAACAAGAACAAAACATTCGAAATCTAGGGTTTTTGAGATGTAAAACGTAATGTCCATCACAGAGGAGGAAAAGGGGGAAGATGACAGAATAGACAAAAGAGGAGAGAGATGAAATATTAAAAATTAATTTTGAATATTGAAGTGAGCATTTGAATTAAAGGTTCTATGAGGACTCAAAGAGACAAAGACTTTGTCTTCTCTGTTTTTTTTTTTTTTTAATATTAGTTTCTCTTAATTATTTTAGCTGTCTGAGTCTAAGATATTCTTTTTGACAAATTTGAGACAAAAGCCAATTTAGTAGAGATAAGTAAATAACTTGGTTGACATAAAAATATATTATCTTTTTTTTGCTTGGTATTTTTATTTAAAAAAAAATTATAACCAAATATATAGGTATGATACAATGATTAAAAAATCACCATCATCTCAGTTAATTCTTAATTCATTTAGGTTTTGATTGTTTGCAAGATAGATTTTTGTTTTTGTTTTTCAAAAAATAAAAGGGTGAGTTGGTTTAATATTACTAAAAAATTTCATAATTTGAAAACTAATCCTTGTTTTAAATTTTTTGAAAACTAACTTTTTTAATAAGTAAAAAGACAATAAAACCATATCATTTTTCTATTAATAATGAGAAAAAAAAATTTATTTAATTTAGATATATATGAATTTAGATATTTATATATATATATAAAATATTTTCGAAAATTTCCTTTATATATTTTTTAATAAATATTAAAAATACACATGTTATTTTGAAAATATATTCATATTTATCAAAAAATGAATCAAACTCCATAAATATCATTTTAGAACAAAGAAAAACTCACATTTCATTTTATATTTGATGAATGTGTTAAAGTTAACTCATGTTCTATATTTATGACATGTTAAATTTCAAATAAGATCTTCTAAATATCTTTTTGTTTTCTTGTTGTAAATTTTATTCAGATTTTATGAGAATATCCCACACTGAAGTTTTTTTTTGTTATATAAAATAAAAATAATTGTTTATAATTATCTTTAGAATAACAGAATTTTTTTTTACAATTTAAATAATTTTTAAATAAGATAAACGAAATTTTAAAACAATTTTAATATCTAAAAAAATTATGATATTTTAGTAATTTTAAATATTAGAAAGATTAGTTTACCAACACTTTAAAAAATGGGTTAGTTTTCAAAATATGATTAATTTATTTAAAGAAATAGATTCCTATTTTCTAGGGAAACTAGTTTTTTTCAAAATTTTCTCATTTTCTACATAGAAACCCAAAATCCTAATATTTTAGGTTTTTCACGAATGCTAGCATTCATAGATTTTTTTCACCCATTTTTTATTTATTTTGTTGCAAAAAGATTGCTAGAAAAATCTCACATCAAGCTATGAAGCTATTGGAGATTTCAGGGTAATTAGTTAATTAATTCTATATTGCTTTAGTCAATTCTTTTACCGTAGTTATTATAGTAGAGTTAGTTGAATTTGTTAATTATATATGGTACACTATAATTTAGTTTTTTTTTCAAACATACTGTAGCTATTAGTTATTAGTTTCTGATAGTTTTAATACATATTTTTCAATATTTTTACCATAGGTTTTAAAATAAAATTAGTTGAATCTAGTTTATGTTTGTTGTTTTTCTTTTGAAATAATTAATGAAATAAATGTGTAATTTTTTATAAATAGAATTCTGGTATTAATGTATTATTTAATATTTTGTAATGAATTAATTCTTATTAATAAATTCATAGTTTAATTTTATCAACAAAAATCATAGTTTTATTTTTTATGAATACAAAATGTAGACAAAAACCAGAAACTAAACAAGTCACCCACCCATTCAAGTTTCTAAGAAACTAAATCTATAGCAAAATCAAAATCAAAAACCAAAATCTATAATCAAAACTAAAATCCAAAAATCAAAATCTAAAAATCAGCCAAACATTCATGGCCTTATTCACATATAGAAAGCTTATAGTATGATGCTTCTATAGTGGAAACCATCTCCTCTAGAAGACAACTATCTCTCCCGGCCAGATACTCAGAAGAGGATGGTAAATGCTGTTGGTCTCTAATGACCAACTGTTGCATAAGCTTTGTTGGGCCTACACCCTCTCCGACCTCATAAGTGCAACCTTATATGTAGTTCTATATGGTTGGGATGAGGAGTACACGGCATTGTGTCCTTGGTATTTGTGCACAAACTTGTCCAAATTAATTTGAAAGGAATTTCAACAAACTTTCCGCCAAACCTCATTTCCCAGATTTAGAGAGTGAAAAGAGGATTGTACTTTGTGTAGAAAGAAGAGATACGGAAGAGAAGTATTCGAAATTCAACTGCAACCTTAAAAGACCACAAAATTCTGAGGAAAAGATGCATCATATAAGGATGTGTTTCAGTACCCTACTTTCCGTTTTTGAGACGTCTGAAGACTCATGATGTTAGTGCATCGTTGATGTTATTGGAAGGATGGAACAAAAGAGAAATATATCATGGGCCTAAAAACGGAGGTGCTAATGTTGTGCAGTGGCTAAAGTAAGATTTTTTTTTACGAGGGTCATGATAGAACTGCTTTAAGCCAAGGAACCATATATAAAGTGAGAGTTTTTGAAGCGCCAGCAATCATAATCCTAGTGACTGGAATTGGAAATGTTTAAATTTTTTCAGTTTCTCTACTTAAATATTGACACTTGAACGATGTTTATTTTGAAAGGGCACAAAATTTCAAGATCTAAGATCTGTAGATAATGAAGAGTAGTATCTAAATCAAAATAGTCTACAACAATTTGTTGTTGTTAGGAAGTGAATCAGAACAAGATAAACCATTTATTGTTCTTTTTTTCTGAAGAAAGTCTCAACCTTTTTGTTTTGTGCGAGATTGAAGAATGTGAGGGAACATCTAAATGGTTGTTCTGGCTTTCCCCGCCTATCAATCGGTTTGTTTTAAACAAGAGTATATAAGAAGTTAACTAGAAGTGGGGCCATTAAAAGGGGTTAGTTTGTTGATGTGTACACTCTAAAAGGCGAGAAAACTCTCTAATTATATATAAGATGATTAGATCTAACCGAGAGAAGCTACCTCGGAGGTGAGACCAAGATAAACTGTTCTGATCTATGTTTCCAAATGCATTTTACGCGCCCTGTACGTGTATTTAGAATTAGAGGTAACTTAATTACGATGCATTCATTGTATATTATACAACAAGCCATGATCACTTGCTAGCTATACCATCATCGTCTCTCAATTATAACTAATTGTTGATTATAATCAGATCTAACCAAGAAAAGCGACGTTGTCGTCGGAGGTGAGACCAACATAACTACATAAGCAATGTCGTCGGAGGAGGTGGGACCAAGATAAGCGGCGTCGTCGGAGGAGGTGGGACCAAGATAAGCGATGTCGTCGGAGGAGGTGAGACCAAGATAAGCGACCAAGTGGCTTTAACGCGCTGTATTCCTAGGCGTAGACTTGGTAATTTACGTGACTTTGTGGTGCATATGCATTATAATTTATGCAACAAGCCATGATCACTTGCTAAGCTAAATCATCATCGTGTCATTATAACTAGTTGTTGATAATATACAGGGGAAGCCAAGAGAAAATACCATGTCAAAGTGGATCCGAAGCACCGTAAATGTAACTTAATTACGATGCACTCATTGTATATTTGTATATTATAGTATACAACAAGCCATGATCACTTGCTAAGCTAAATCAAATCAATTGCTGATTTGACCAGATGAAATCATGCCTGAGTGGCCCCCGGAGAATCCTTTTGAAAAATCTAAGCGATTTTACGTGGTAAGTTTAAGACATCGCATGACTTTGCATTTAACTTTTGTTTTTTGCTCATGTTGAGTAGTGATATATGGATATGTTTTTGCTTCAGGTGAAATAATCAGAGCTGCAAGACAATGACTGGATTTGTCTCTACTCGGAACTTGCAGTTGCCACGACTAATAGGACGAGCGAAAAGAATCATGATCTCTCCAGTTTGAAGATTGTCCAAGTGGCTATCGATACTAGTACTAGTACCACCAAAGATGTACGCAAGGCCAAAAATGCAATCGTCTACATAAGGTACACGGACTCGTGCGAGGCTCGAGTTGGTATGGATGTTGATCGGGTAGCTATAGTCAGAAGAGCCTTCAACAGGATATGAATATATGATACTAGCTGAATTTTCACAGCTGAATATGATTTCTAAACAGTCATGTTCTCTAGCTATTCCATTCGAACATGAACAACTACTTAAGATTGAGCCATTCTGTGAAGGTGGGAGTGACAATACAAACTATGAATCCGCACTCAAGGGTGTTAATGGCTTGCGGATCAATAACAGTGGAGGCGATGAGACTGCACCACCGCCACAATCAAATGGAGACGATGTTATAATTACTACTACTCGTGTAGATTCCAAAACAAAGCTCTCAGACTGATTCATAGATGAAGCTTTAAGACAACACCGGTAATCACTTTGTTGTTTTTCTGAAGCTTTGAGAGTTTGAAGATTGTCTATGATTCTTATGAAGAAAGTCTTTTTTTTTGTTGGGTAAACAGTTAGAGATTTGATAAAAGAGAGAGAAATAGAGATTTATAAATACAATTAAATATGGATCTTGAGATGTTCATTTGTCTCATCCATTGTATAGAGAAACAATTGCATTTTTCTTTGATTTGATATTGTGACCAAAACCAATTGGACTACGAAAACATAGATGGGATGGTTTTCTCTGTTTCGATTAATGAACATTCATGCGGAGGTAAATCTTACAAGATTGGATTAACAAACACTATTTGAGTCGTTAGCAAACTTGACTATCTGTCTAATACAACGGTAATATTTCAAAAATTGAGCCGTTACGAACTCTTCTTTTTAAATAGTCTCTCATATTTTTTAGTATATTACTATGTTTTTTCCTTCTCTCACATCTCTTATTCTTATTCACCATCAGAGAGAGTTTTAACTCCCATAATAAACTTTTTGTTTTCAGACATTCCTTTCACTCTAACTGATCGTATTGAGTGCTTCATGTTTTTGCAGTGTTTGTGTTTTAATGACTTTTTGTACATTATTTTGATTGTATGCAGTTAAAAAAAATGTATATATTGTTGCGGTCAAAGGGCAAAAAAATTTATGTATGTTTTAGGCGCGGTGAGACTTCGGGCCAGCACTCTTATGAGTATCGGACTTAGGCTTCACTTATTATTACTCAATGGAGTTTATATAACTTGTGTATGTGTAGAAGTTTGTGACATCCTTTTTAATTTGGTCTCTCCGATTTTGGCGCAGGTTTGTGAACACACTTGGGTGCTTGATTAATTCATAACTCTGAAAATAACCGAGAGAGTATCATCATACAAGTTTAAAAGAAATTACACTGGTCTCTCAATTAAAATACCGTTTCCATATATAACTAAAAGAAATCTTATACAAAAACAAATGAAAATTTAATTTTTTCACCCATTGCAAATGGAAAAGTGGTATATATAAAAAAAGCAAGTTAACATAACTTTTCATTTTTTTTCAAAATATTTATCAAAACTCTTTAACATTTTTCAAGACAAAGGAGGGTTTTATTTATAAGGGTTTAGGGTTTATAAGGGTTTAGAGCGAATAAGGGTTTAGAGTTATAAGGGTTTTAGGGTTTATAAGGGTTTAGGGTTTATAAGGGTTTCGGGCAAATAAGGGTTTATGGTTCATAAGAGTTTAGGGTTTATAAAGGTTTTTAAAAGCCCTAAAACCTTATAAACCCTAAACCCTTATTTACCCTAAACCCTTATAAACCCTAAACCCCTATTTACTCTAAACCCTTATAAACCCTAAACCCTAAACCCTTATTTACCCTAAACCTTTATAAACCCTAAACCCCTATTTACTCTAAACCCTTATGAACACTAAACCCCTATTTGCTCTAAACCCTTATAAACTCCAAATCCTTATGAACCCTAAACCCTTATAAGCCCTAAACCCTTATACGCCTTAAACCCTTATTCGCCACAAACCTATTTCGCCTTAAGCCCTAATATGTTATAATTTTAACCCTTTTGTTTCCTAGTCGGCCTTATTTTATTTGTTAAGTCCTATCTCGCGTTATTTATAATAATCCATATTTGTATTATTTTTATGTTTTAGATAATTTGCGTTTTTTTAATCATTTTTAGCTATTTATTTCGCCTTAGACCCTAATATGCTCTAATCTTCGTTTTGTTCTCCTAACCGGCCTTGTTTTATTTGTCTTAGTTCTAGGTCACCTATTTTCTAATAATCCATATTTGTATTATTTTTATGCTTTAGAATTTTTTTAATCATTTTTTAGCTTTTTATTTGCAACTCCACGACTAATAGGACCAGCGAAAAGAATCATGATCTCTCCAATTGAAGATTGTGAAAGTGGCTATCGATACTACTACTAGTACCACCAAAGATGTTATGGATGATGATGAGGAGGGACTCAAGGCCAAAAATGCAATCGTCTACATAAGGTACACGGACTGGTGCGAGGCTCGAGTTGGTATGGATGTTGATCGCTGATCGCGTAGCTATAGCCATCCCTAACCTAAGGCCAGTAAAGCAGGTGCTTTAGGCGCCACGAGATCATATACAATTTGGGGCGCCAAATTACAGAGAGTCTGTGGTAGTGTAGTGGTTATGACTCTCCATTATGACCATCAGGGATTGTCTTTGAAGCTCCGTGCCCACAATTTTATTGCTTTTTAAAAAATACCCATTTTTAGTGGGCTCAAAAAACAAATTTGGTTTTAGGCGCCAAAACAGTATGGGCCGGCCCTGGTCAGAAGAGCCTTCGATGAGTGTATGGGAGGCTATTATCTCACCAGTCAGAATATGATCAATCCAGTAGTTGGTATGGATGTTGATCTCGGACGTGGCTGTCTGTCGTCTGCACTAGACAAGATCCATTTGAGTATGTGACGAAAACAGTGGCGGTGATAGCTTGTCTCGTCTACTGATTTTAGTATCTACTTAAAAGAAAACAAAACTTTAGTTTTTGTTTCTCTTTGTTTCTAAAATGTAATTCTCTATCATTCCCCTATTTCCTAAGGCTTAATTTGAATAAAGGCTTTTTAGTTTTCAATTTTCTGCATTAAGGAATTAATGATTTGACATTTAATATTTTCATATTTAGAAATCTGATAAATAAAAAATATTAGTTAATAATCCGACAAATAACACAAAATGTTAAGTCGGTGTTAATTAAAATTACAATGTTTGTCCATATAGACAATATGACATGGATTGTAAAGTATAGACACTGATAATTTTGCTAAATAAACTCTCAGGTTTTCCAAAATATACAAATTCAACAAAAACATATCTCAGAAAAGGGCCCAACCGGGTTCGAACCGGTGACCTCTCGATCTGCAGTCGAATGCTCTACCACTGAGCTATGGACCCAAGCGATGTAAAAGTTAAACAGATGCTATACTATATATAAACACCATTAGCATAATCGCTGATTCGCTGAGAATGTGTAGGCCCAACAACTTCGCGGGCTTTGATAAATTTCCATACAACAACAAAACCCTAATTTCCGCAATTGCCCTTCCTCTGTTCATCGAACTGAAACTGAAGATTGAAGCGGAGGGAGATTCCTCCGGTCAATAATAGTTTAAAAAGGATGGGAAAACGAGGAGCTAAGAATCTTACAAGAGCTCAAGGAGGACCCAATCTCAAGTCTGTGCTTAGACACGACCACCTGAAGAATCTCGCTCTCTGGTCTGTCGCCAGAGATACTCCCATCCCGCCGGTAGCTACCTTGCCCAGCCGTCTACTTGCTGCCGAGGGAGAGGCTTCTGGGATTGCTCCTGATCCTGATCTCGTCTCTTGTCAAAGGTTACATATAAACCTCTTTCCTCTGAATCTCTGCTAGTGGAATTGAGATTGTCGAAATTGGTTTGTTTGAATCAATCTATAAAACCTTTCGTTTGCTTAGAATCAATTGTGGTTTGCGATTAGTGTAAAGATGAAATCTTGAGCCAACTTATCTTGGTCGCATTGTTCTGTGTGTTCGAACATTCGATTGCTTAGTGTTGACAAAGATTGGATTTATGTATTGATTTCAAAGGTTTTTGTTTCAGGTGTGAGACCATTCTTCAGCCTGGTTTCAATTGCAAAGTCAGAATCGACAAGGTTTCGGCTAAGAAGAAGAAGAAGAAGAAGCCTAACATTGTTGTGTTGCCTCAGAACAATGTGGTTTACTATTGCAGTTTCTGCTCTCACCGTAACCTCAAGAGAGGAACTTCGAGAGGTCAAATGAAAGAGATTTGCCCGCCAAAGCCAAAAGCCCCTAAGAAGATGAAGAAAGCGATGACGATGATGAGGCAAGAAACCCAAAGTAACATGCTTTCTTCACCTGAAAGAAGTGGGAAAGATCAGGTGGAGACTAGTGTTGTCGATACTCCGAAGCCAATGCTTACCTTGGAGAGGGATAAGAGAATCAGAAGATCCAAAAGTAAGAAACCGATGGAGCCAGAGAGTGTTCCTGAGAAAAAAGCAACAGTTGTTGGTGGATCAGACAATAGGAAGAGAAAATCATGGACAAGTATGAAGGAGATAGCTGAGACGAACAAGAGTTTTAAGATACCTTTTCGCTTGTGATGATCTTTTGTTTGTTATATTGACCAAAAACATGAATTTTGGTTAAAAGTAGAGTACATATATCTCTTCTTATTTAGCTCATAATCTCTTATGTAACTCGAGTCCTAGTCTACTTTGATCGTTTCTAGATTCCTTAGCTGTAACCTTTCCCCTACAATGGAAGCCGAATTAAGAATGAGTTTGTGAAGCGGATACTTCAAGAATAAGTTTGAAAAATCCCTAATGATGACTGTAGATAATTTGACAGCATACATTACTTAAACATAGTTATCGGTTTCACATCTCTTGGTCAATTTGCCCCCCTTAATAAATCATTCAGTTAGTTTGTCCCCTTAATTAATCCTCACTTAGTCAGCTCTTTTTGGGAGAAACAATCCAAAGTTTAAGAAATAAACAAAGACCAACCAAAAAAAGGTTAAACAAAGGCCAATGATCTTGTTAAATAACTTTTCCTCCCTCTTAATAGAAATCCTAAAAGAGATTAAAAACATGGAAACAAATAAATAAATAATTAAAACTTATTAAGAAACATTTGTATATCGTGTGCTGAATATTGAACTGAACAGTGACGGGGAAATGGTGGTGCGTTGCAAACCAATTGACAGTAAAATAAAATTTTCTTTGTCTCTTACTAGTTCCTCATTAACTTTTAAATACACATTATTGAGCTCCCACATAAAATATTCTTACCCTTGAGTTAGCTTCGTCAACTCTTTTGCACGTCGACTCTTTTGCGAAAACAACAAAACTGTTAGATTTCCATTGAAAATGAAGGGATACTTGAAGGGGAATAAATCAAACTAACAAATAAAATTTGTAAGTTACAAATTTGACCAATGAACTTGCTAACTTAAAAATCAACGACTCTTTCTCATAAATTTCTTAAGTCTACTGATCGTGCGCTTAATAAATGTGGAAATGATTCAAATTATATTATTATTACACATACATATTAGCATATAAAAAAGTTTTAGTTTAAATGAAAAACAAATTTTTGAAACAAGAGCATCCTCTATATTTACACACTTCCTTTCTTGTCTTCGTTAATTTTGTCTCAACTAAAAAGAAAATGGCAACAACAAAGAAAGTCTCTGCTCTCTTTTGCTTCTTTTCTCTATTCTGTCTCCTTTTAACAACTAACCAAACCATCTCCGAATCCGACCACATGGCAACTTTCTGCATCAAATCATCCGGAAACTTCAGTCGCAACTCAACTTACAACACTAATCTCTCCTCTTTTCGAAACCAATCATCCATCGTTAACTATTACAATCTCACGACTGGTCTAGCATCAGACACAGTCCATGGCATGTTCTTATGCACAGGTGACGTCAACATAACAACATGCAACGCCTGCGTCAAGACCGCAACGATCGAGATCGTCAAAAACTGCACTAATCATAAAGAAGCAATCATTTACTACTTCGATTGTATGGTTCGTTACTCAGATAAGTTCTTCCTCTCGACTCTAGAGACACAGCCTAATAGCGTTTGGATGTCTGTTGATCAAATACCAAAATCGTTGGGTCCGTTCAGAGAGAGATTGTCTGAGAAGATGGGAGAGGTTATCGTAAGATCATCTATGTTGTCTTCAGCTCTCACGCCGTATTATTACATGGATGTGACTCGATTTGATGGCTCCTATGATCTTGACTCTCTTGTTCAGTGTAGTCCACATTTGGATCCAGGAAACTGTACCACATGTCTGAAACTTGCGTTGCAAGAAATCACAGAGTGTTGCAGTCATCAACTTTGGGCTATGATCTTCACTCCCAAATGTTTTGTGAATTTTTATGTCACAACCTCATCACTGCCTCCGCTCCCATCACCGAATCGTAGCGGGTCTTTCTCGATTAATGGTAAGCTTATATTCTGATATTCATTATAATTTCAATTGTGGGAACACAATTGTGTATTTTGAGTTTCCCATTTCGTCTACATATTTACGAAAAGTGATTTCTCATCATTTTTTTTTTACTTACATATTGTCAGTATTGTAATGTTTTGATTTGTTTTTTTTTTCAGGAAATAATGAAATATTTTGGGGCATGGCTGTGGCAGCTTCGGTATCTGCACTTTTGGGTCTATGATAAGTTGATTTCTGCTTGTTATAAAGTAAGAGCAAATAATTCTTGTGGTTTAGTTTCATGTTTAATTGTTTGTGTTTGTCCCTGTTAGTTGACTTATTTGTTGAGTAAGAATTGGTTATAATTTGTTCTTCAGCTCATCTTTATTTTATGTATGTGGGGCTGGATAACAGACTTACGATTGTTTCAAATTTTACTTTTTTAAGATTGCGTTTATATGTGAAGAAGAAAAAAAAAAAGAAGACTTGGAGTGTTGATGTTAAGACGTAAGACTTGAGAAATAAAATCTGCTCTTTGCCCAAAAATGTGGTTTACTATTGCATGTTTTTTTTTTCATTTATATGGAGACGATTTTGAGGTCATTCAATATAGGATTACTTTGGGCAATGTGGAAACCACAATATATTGCTTTTTCAACCTCTAAATTGGTTTTGAGCTCATTCAATATATTACGTATTTACGTAGTTATCGTCTCCATATCTCTGACTAATTTTTTCCCTTAATTACTCCCCACTTGGAAATAATCTTTATCCTTTAGCATTGTCAACTCTTTTAGGAGAATCAAATTTGTAAGATTCATCTTAAAATTGCAATATAACTTAAACAAAGACCAACGGACTTTTAAAATCAACATTCATCTTAAAAAAGCAATATAACTTGCGACTTTTTCTCTTCATTTACAGGAACTTCGTATATTGATCCCCGGAGGAATTAAATGCTCTAAACTTAAAGTAGATGTCTAAACTTAAATGCTCCATTTCTAAACTTTGCATTCTTTATTTATTTGCTAAAAATAACTCAACAAATTGTCTATTCCTATATAAATTTATTATTTTTCTGTTTACCAAATTTTCTAGGTCATATAGTATTTGCAGTTTTGCACTAACTCACACATATACAAGGGCAATGTTAAAATAATGATTGACCCAAAAGAAAGAGAAACCTAAAAATGACCAATTCATTGATCTTCTTGATGGCCAATAACTACTTTTGTACACACACACACACACACACCTCTTTTCCTTCTTTTTGTCTCTACAGGTATAAGCATGGCAATGGCAACAACAATAAATCTCTTTGCTTTCTTTTGCTTCTCTTCTCTCTTATTCTTCTTTTCACCACTAACGAAACCATGTCCAAATCCGAGCCCAAGGACACATTCTGCATCAAATCATCCGCCAATTTCACTCGCAACACAACCTACCACCCAAATCTCAACACCCTCCTCACCGCTCTAACCAACCAATCATCTTTTTTCTAACTTGTCCTCTTAATTAATCTCCACTTGAAAATTGAATATATATTCTCACCCCAACCTACCACGTGTTGACTAAAAATCCAAGAAAAAAAAAACAAAACTGTAAGAATCGAACTATAAGTTAAACAAAGACCACAATTAATCAAAGACCAATGAACTTGTTAAATCTAAGACTTTCCCTCTCTATATAGAAATCCCTTTCTTCTTCTTTCATTTTTGTCTCATAACCCCAAAAGTAAAAGCATGGCGACAACAAAGAAACTCTCTGCTTTCTTAAGCTTATTTGTTCTCTTATGTCTTATCTTCACCACTAATCAAACCATGTCCGAATCCGACCACATAGAAACTTTCTGCCTCAGTTCAGCCGGAAACTTCACTCGCAGCTCAACTTACCACACAAATCTCAACACTCTTCTCTCTACTCTTAGCAACCAATCATCCCTCGCTAACTATTACAATCTTACCACTGGCCTAGCTTCAGACAGAGTCCATGGCATGTTCTTATGCACTGGCGACGTCAACAGAACAACTTGCAACGCCTGCGTCAAGACCGCAACAATCGAGATCGCCAAAAACTGTACTAACCATCGAGAAGCAATCACTTACTACTTTGATTGTATCGTTCGTTACTCAGATAAGTTCTTCCTATCGACCTTAGAGACAGAGCCTAATACCTATTGGGTGTCTAACGATCCAATACCCAAATCATTTGGTAAGTTTAGACAGAGCTTGTCCGAGAAAATGGGAGAAGTTATCGTTAGATCGTCTATGCTGTCTTCGTCACTTACTCCATATTATCTTATGGATACGACTAGGTTCGATAACTTGTATGATCTTGAGTCTATTGTTCAGTGTACTCCTTATTTGGATCCTGGAAACTGTAGCACATGTCTGAAACTTGCGTTGCAAGAAATCAGCGACTGTTGTAGTGATCAGCGTTGGGCTATCATCTGGACTCCCAAATGTTTTGTGAGTTTTGATACCTACAATTCATCGTTGCCGCCGCTTCCGCCGCCGAATCGTAGCGGTTCCTTCTCGATTAGAGGTGAGCATATATGATATATGTATAATAAAATGCTTTTACTTATATAGAGTGTTGATACGTGCCTTTGACATATTATGTATACTAGAAATATTAAAACCTATCAGAATGTAAGACAAGAAGTACATACATTTCTTTTAGTATTATGGTCGGTCATTGTTGTAATGTTTGGCTTCTCTTTTTTTACAGGAAACAATAAAATAGTTGGGGGAATGGTTCTTGCAGCGGCGGCTTCGGTGTTTGTGTTTTTGGGAGTATGATAAGGTTTACAGTTTACAGTCTTCGTCTTGGAGTAATTGGTGAAGCTCATCCTAAAGAACGTCTTCTAGGAGAAAGAAGCTCTTCATGTTTGGATACTGTTTAATGTTCTGAAAATGTTGAAGCTCTTCATCTTTCTTGGCAATCATATTTTGCAAGTTTGATACATGGCATATCAAGATTCAAAGATTATCACAAATATAAATACATAAAAAAACATGTGCCCATTGCAAAAACTGCCTTTTTAGCAGGAACACTTTCTCTTTGTAGTATTTCCTCTTTGCGAATTAAGAAGCCAAATAGTATCTATTAAAAGTGGGCAAAATATGAGAAATACAAAGTCATAGAATTCCTATTGTGTCTCCTTTTTTCTAGTGTTTTATTTGCTCGGACTGCCTTGTGATTTTCTTTCTCAATACTTTTTTTCTCTCTATATAACAATATAACAGTTATAAATAAATAATTTCATCTCGACAAAGCAAGAGCAAATAGAAAAAAAATGAGGAAAAATGTCCAAGAGTAGAAATGGTGTTGGATGTGTCGCTCTTTTCCTGATTTGTTTGTTCATTTCGACAGGTAGTTTGTATTGGGATATATGAATCTCACCAAAGGTTTGATTGTTGTGTTTATGATTTATTGTGTATTTTTAAAAATAATTTATTGTGAAAAGTTACATTTAATTTTAATTTTTGGGTACATATTCCGTATAAATATTATAAAAATATTAAATTTTGAATTTTTTTAAATGGGAAAGAAAAAAAAGATATTGCAAAATGTTGACTTCATGGGTAAATCTTTATACAAAATGATATATTGTGTTTTGTAGTTGACAAAATTAAAGGAAGTGATTTTGTTGAAATCTAGCTAACACTAAACTATGAATTGTTAATATCAATTATTTGTATATTTCTTATTCATTAGTAATATATTTTAATCAACAATTACTAATTTATCAGGAATGCTAAATGCTGATCGAGTCAACACTTATTGCCAAAAACTTCCATTTACAAAGGACCCAGTCGGCATATGTACTAAACCAAATCCTGACGCATTATGCAACGACAATTGCGGTATTCGCAGTAGTAAGAAAGGCAAATGTCTAATACTTCCGAAAAGAAGTCCACAGAAAATGTGCTATTGTTGGTATTATGATTCTACGTCTCCAGAATGCAGGAATTGAATCCGATGAATGTCACTAATAATTCTCATGGAAGTACTTTTTTTCTAATAATGATAAATGTGCTTTTTCTCTCTCTCATTTAATGCATGTAATAACGAATGAAATAATTTATTTTGGCTAATAAATATTGACTCTGTTAGTTAGTTAGTCGGTATTCATTTTTCAGATCCTAACAACATAAATTTTTATGTAAGACAAAAACCTGAATAAATAATAGTAGAAACAAACAACATTCTTTTTGAAGTGTAAAACAAGTTTCTTGTAACAAAGTAGAGAAAATGAAAATATCTAGTAACGCGTATTAAAATAATAATGAAAACTGAAACGTAGAGACTAAAAACAAAATAGTAATCATCTCGTATTAAAATTTAAAATAAAGAGAGGTAATCAAATTTCCGGTTGGGATCTGAAAACAAAATACTGTAGTCTCTTGTTTCCGTCGTCGTCCCTCCGAGAACGGTACGGCCTGCGGCGGAAAGCACCTCTGCGTCTGAGAGCGGAGGTAAAGAGAGTGTTGCGGCGGTAATCAAATTTCCGGATGCGAGGTTGGGATCTCGAATTTCGTTTCATTCCTAGTCGTANAGGTAAGCTTATATTCTGATATTCATTATAATTTCAATTGTGGGAACACAATTGTGTATTTTGAGTTTCCCATTTCGTCTACATATTTACGAAAAGTGATTTCTCATCATTTTTTTTTTACTTACATATTGTCAGTATTGTAATGTTTTGATTTGTTTTTTTTTTCAGGAAATAATGAAATATTTTGGGGCATGGCTGTGGCAGCTTCGGTATCTGCACTTTTGGGTCTATGATAAGTTGATTTCTGCTTGTTATAAAGTAAGAGCAAATAATTCTTGTGGTTTAGTTTCATGTTTAATTGTTTGTGTTTGTCCCTGTTAGTTGACTTATTTGTTGAGTAAGAATTGGTTATAATTTGTTCTTCAGCTCATCTTTATTTTATGTATGTGGGGCTGGATAACAGACTTACGATTGTTTCAAATTTTACTTTTTTAAGATTGCGTTTATATGTGAAGAAGAAAAAAAAAAAGAAGACTTGGAGTGTTGATGTTAAGACGTAAGACTTGAGAAATAAAATCTGCTCTTTGCCCAAAAATGTGGTTTACTATTGCATGTTTTTTTTTTCATTTATATGGAGACGATTTTGAGGTCATTCAATATAGGATTACTTTGGGCAATGTGGAAACCACAATATATTGCTTTTTCAACCTCTAAATTGGTTTTGAGCTCATTCAATATATTACGTATTTACGTAGTTATCGTCTCCATATCTCTGACTAATTTTTTCCCTTAATTACTCCCCACTTGGAAATAATCTTTATCCTTTAGCATTGTCAACTCTTTTAGGAGAATCAAATTTGTAAGATTCATCTTAAAATTGCAATATAACTTAAACAAAGACCAACGGACTTTTAAAATCAACATTCATCTTAAAAAAGCAATATAACTTGCGACTTTTTCTCTTCATTTACAGGAACTTCGTATATTGATCCCCGGAGGAATTAAATGCTCTAAACTTAAAGTAGATGTCTAAACTTAAATGCTCCATTTCTAAACTTTGCATTCTTTATTTATTTGCTAAAAATAACTCAACAAATTGTCTATTCCTATATAAATTTATTATTTTTCTGTTTACCAAATTTTCTAGGTCATATAGTATTTGCAGTTTTGCACTAACTCACACATATACAAGGGCAATGTTAAAATAATGATTGACCCAAAAGAAAGAGAAACCTAAAAATGACCAATTCATTGATCTTCTTGATGGCCAATAACTACTTTTGTACACACACACACACACACACCTCTTTTCCTTCTTTTTGTCTCTACAGGTATAAGCATGGCAATGGCAACAACAATAAATCTCTTTGCTTTCTTTTGCTTCTCTTCTCTCTTATTCTTCTTTTCACCACTAACGAAACCATGTCCAAATCCGAGCCCAAGGACACATTCTGCATCAAATCATCCGCCAATTTCACTCGCAACACAACCTACCACCCAAATCTCAACACCCTCCTCACCGCTCTAACCAACCAATCATCTTTTTTCTAACTTGTCCTCTTAATTAATCTCCACTTGAAAATTGAATATATATTCTCACCCCAACCTACCACGTGTTGACTAAAAATCCAAGAAAAAAAAAACAAAACTGTAAGAATCGAACTATAAGTTAAACAAAGACCACAATTAATCAAAGACCAATGAACTTGTTAAATCTAAGACTTTCCCTCTCTATATAGAAATCCCTTTCTTCTTCTTTCATTTTTGTCTCATAACCCCAAAAGTAAAAGCATGGCGACAACAAAGAAACTCTCTGCTTTCTTAAGCTTATTTGTTCTCTTATGTCTTATCTTCACCACTAATCAAACCATGTCCGAATCCGACCACATAGAAACTTTCTGCCTCAGTTCAGCCGGAAACTTCACTCGCAGCTCAACTTACCACACAAATCTCAACACTCTTCTCTCTACTCTTAGCAACCAATCATCCCTCGCTAACTATTACAATCTTACCACTGGCCTAGCTTCAGACAGAGTCCATGGCATGTTCTTATGCACTGGCGACGTCAACAGAACAACTTGCAACGCCTGCGTCAAGACCGCAACAATCGAGATCGCCAAAAACTGTACTAACCATCGAGAAGCAATCACTTACTACTTTGATTGTATCGTTCGTTACTCAGATAAGTTCTTCCTATCGACCTTAGAGACAGAGCCTAATACCTATTGGGTGTCTAACGATCCAATACCCAAATCATTTGGTAAGTTTAGACAGAGCTTGTCCGAGAAAATGGGAGAAGTTATCGTTAGATCGTCTATGCTGTCTTCGTCACTTACTCCATATTATCTTATGGATACGACTAGGTTCGATAACTTGTATGATCTTGAGTCTATTGTTCAGTGTACTCCTTATTTGGATCCTGGAAACTGTAGCACATGTCTGAAACTTGCGTTGCAAGAAATCAGCGACTGTTGTAGTGATCAGCGTTGGGCTATCATCTGGACTCCCAAATGTTTTGTGAGTTTTGATACCTACAATTCATCGTTGCCGCCGCTTCCGCCGCCGAATCGTAGCGGTTCCTTCTCGATTAGAGGTGAGCATATATGATATATGTATAATAAAATGCTTTTACTTATATAGAGTGTTGATACGTGCCTTTGACATATTATGTATACTAGAAATATTAAAACCTATCAGAATGTAAGACAAGAAGTACATACATTTCTTTTAGTATTATGGTCGGTCATTGTTGTAATGTTTGGCTTCTCTTTTTTTACAGGAAACAATAAAATAGTTGGGGGAATGGTTCTTGCAGCGGCGGCTTCGGTGTTTGTGTTTTTGGGAGTATGATAAGGTTTACAGTTTACAGTCTTCGTCTTGGAGTAATTGGTGAAGCTCATCCTAAAGAACGTCTTCTAGGAGAAAGAAGCTCTTCATGTTTGGATACTGTTTAATGTTCTGAAAATGTTGAAGCTCTTCATCTTTCTTGGCAATCATATTTTGCAAGTTTGATACATGGCATATCAAGATTCAAAGATTATCACAAATATAAATACATAAAAAAACATGTGCCCATTGCAAAAACTGCCTTTTTAGCAGGAACACTTTCTCTTTGTAGTATTTCCTCTTTGCGAATTAAGAAGCCAAATAGTATCTATTAAAAGTGGGCAAAATATGAGAAATACAAAGTCATAGAATTCCTATTGTGTCTCCTTTTTTCTAGTGTTTTATTTGCTCGGACTGCCTTGTGATTTTCTTTCTCAATACTTTTTTTCTCTCTATATAACAATATAACAGTTATAAATAAATAATTTCATCTCGACAAAGCAAGAGCAAATAGAAAAAAAATGAGGAAAAATGTCCAAGAGTAGAAATGGTGTTGGATGTGTCGCTCTTTTCCTGATTTGTTTGTTCATTTCGACAGGTAGTTTGTATTGGGATATATGAATCTCACCAAAGGTTTGATTGTTGTGTTTATGATTTATTGTGTATTTTTAAAAATAATTTATTGTGAAAAGTTACATTTAATTTTAATTTTTGGGTACATATTCCGTATAAATATTATAAAAATATTAAATTTTGAATTTTTTTAAATGGGAAAGAAAAAAAAGATATTGCAAAATGTTGACTTCATGGGTAAATCTTTATACAAAATGATATATTGTGTTTTGTAGTTGACAAAATTAAAGGAAGTGATTTTGTTGAAATCTAGCTAACACTAAACTATGAATTGTTAATATCAATTATTTGTATATTTCTTATTCATTAGTAATATATTTTAATCAACAATTACTAATTTATCAGGAATGCTAAATGCTGATCGAGTCAACACTTATTGCCAAAAACTTCCATTTACAAAGGACCCAGTCGGCATATGTACTAAACCAAATCCTGACGCATTATGCAACGACAATTGCGGTATTCGCAGTAGTAAGAAAGGCAAATGTCTAATACTTCCGAAAAGAAGTCCACAGAAAATGTGCTATTGTTGGTATTATGATTCTACGTCTCCAGAATGCAGGAATTGAATCCGATGAATGTCACTAATAATTCTCATGGAAGTACTTTTTTTCTAATAATGATAAATGTGCTTTTTCTCTCTCTCATTTAATGCATGTAATAACGAATGAAATAATTTATTTTGGCTAATAAATATTGACTCTGTTAGTTAGTTAGTCGGTATTCATTTTTCAGATCCTAACAACATAAATTTTTATGTAAGACAAAAACCTGAATAAATAATAGTAGAAACAAACAACATTCTTTTTGAAGTGTAAAACAAGTTTCTTGTAACAAAGTAGAGAAAATGAAAATATCTAGTAACGCGTATTAAAATAATAATGAAAACTGAAACGTAGAGACTAAAAACAAAATAGTAATCATCTCGTATTAAAATTTAAAATAAAGAGAGGTAATCAAATTTCCGGTTGGGATCTGAAAACAAAATACTGTAGTCTCTTGTTTCCGTCGTCGTCCCTCCGAGAACGGTACGGCCTGCGGCGGAAAGCACCTCTGCGTCTGAGAGCGGAGGTAAAGAGAGTGTTGCGGCGGTAATCAAATTTCCGGATGCGAGGTTGGGATCTCGAATTTCGTTTCATTCCTAGTCGTAGAAAATGAGAGACAAAGAAGAAATAAATCAAATCAAAATCCCCACTAGGATAATTTAGGTCACACAGCAATCTGTGAATTTGGAGTAAATCATAAACTCGCGAAATTAACAACCAACGGTTTAGGTGCCCATAAGGAGGAATCTAGGCGAATCAAGGATTAGAGAGAATGGTAAAAGAGGGATCTTGATAACACTTGGTCTGGTGTTTGTTCTTTGAGCAACTCTCAATTGCATTCTTGATTGTGCAGTCACGGAAGCGCGGGTGGAGACCGAGATGGTCCGAGCGATGGCTGCTACAAGTATACAGGCGGTGACTGAGTTGGGATGATTGCAGATTCTGCTTAAGCTCAGGTATACATTCTCTCGTTAATCAGCTTTTAAGATTAGAGATATACACATTTGGGATTTACTCTTGTTATGCTTCAGGGCTAACAAGGAACAATTGAGCTCTACTTTTTATTTACTGATCAAGATAAGCTTGGTGATACTGATATGATACTGCAACAATTTGTCCAAGAGTGAGAGTTTAGTTATAGGTTTGAAACTTTGGGGTTGGGGTTTTGTTAAAAGATTAGATGGGTTTTCACATATTCTTATGCAAGCATTTGATGCAAATCAAGCTTATTGAGTCATATCCTCCTTTGAATTCTCCAAATGTTCTTTAGCTGAGAGTGATACACTTTGCATCTTCAGGTGCGTCTTGAAATACAGTTTACTGCATTTACACAGTAACTCCTGATACTGGAACACGCCTCTGTCCCAAGTGCGTTTACAATAGGCGAGAAATGGTACAATCATAGCTGCGCGTAAACCACCATGTTTTGCTGTTAAACGCATCAATCTCTATTTATATATTTTTGAGTCTGATTTTAAACCAACCCTCGTCTTCCTTTCCTTCTTTCTTTGTGCAGTTTTCGGTATCAATGCCTACTAGCGGAAGAGAGACGCAATCACCAAGATTCTGGTTGGTTCGACGGGAAGATCTAAAGTTTCTTCATCCCAAGACCAAGTAGAACGCAAGCAAGCCGGTTAGTATATACAAACTCAATTTTTTGTTTCTCTACCTTAGCCCTTAGGACATAAGCCAATTGATATATAAGCTAGTACTGTAGTATACAACAATAAACAAAATAGTGCTTTGGTTGCTTGCATCTGATGATAACGTAGCAAGTTCTAAATATTTGACCTATTAGAGAAAATAGATTGTTAATTTCAACCAAGGTTTTTTTTGGATAATTATGAATCATAATTAGTATTGCCCCGGAGAAATCAAATCACATGTTGAAATCAAATCACATGTTGAAATTAATTTAAGCGAGTTGTAGAAGTCAAGCAGTGTGGAAATTCGGATTATATTGTCGACTCAAGTTAGGCTAGAGAGAAATATATAAAGCCGATGCTAAAACCAAATTTAAAGAAAACCAAAAACGAGAGAGAGAGAGAGAGAGAGAGAGAGAGAGAGAGAGAGAGAGAGAGAGAGAGAGAGAGAGAGAGAGAGAGAGAGATGAGGCTACTTTTCTTCTTCATCTTAGTTCTTGAACTTTCCTCTAAATATGAATCGAAAATCTTACCGGCAGAGCCGTACAAGCTATCTTCGCAAAGAAACATGTTTTCCCCATCCAAATTCTTTGTTCTTGGCCTTTTCAGACCGGGAGCAGATGAGCGATGGTATCTCGGCATATGGCACCACAGGTTTCCAGAACAAGTGGTATGGGTTGCCAACAGAGACACCCCACTCTCGGAGCCCATCGGAACCCTGGAGATCATGGATGCAAACATTGTCCTCCTTGATGAACACGGTACACGTGTCTGGTGGACCAATGGGACTAGCACAACTCCCATGGGATCGCCGCTGATTGGAGAGCTTCTTGACAGCGGTAACTTAGTCTTGAGACACTCCAAATCAGGTGGGTTTTTGTGGCAGAGCTTTGATTTTCCAACGGATGCTCTAGTCTCGGAGATGAAGCTGGGCTGGGATGCCAAATCTAATCTAAACAGAGTATTGAAGTCTTGGAGAAGCTTTGACGATCCATCGTCGGGGGAGTTCACCTTTGGGGTGGAACGTCATGGGCTCGTGCAGAGTTTTATTCGCCAGAAAGGTGTGCCAACCTTTAGAGACGGCCCATGGAATACCATAACTGACGGGAAGATAGGTGAAAATCTAACCTACGCGACCTACAGCATACTGGTCACTGAAGATGAGGCATCATACTTCTTCCGTCTCACGAATGACTCCTTCTTCTCCATACTGAGACTTGATTACGGGGGCAGGTTAAAGCAGTCAACGTGGATTCCAAAAGCGTTGAAACCGAAAGAGCATACTATTCCAGAAGACATGTGCGGTTGGTACAACAAGTGTGGGGCAAATGCTCTCTGTGGCAGAGACGCATCCCGGGAAAACTGCGATTGCCTACCCGGGTTTAAGCCGAGACCACGAAGCATGGGGTTCGCTAGACTGGGCTGGTGGGTGTGAGAGGCAATCAAGGTTGAACTGCTATACAGATGGCTTTGTGCGGCTTGGGACGATGAAGTTGCCTGATGCTTCAAAGTCTATCGTCGACATGGGAATCGGGCTCAAGGAATGCGGAGAGAAATGCCTCGGAAACTGCAAATGTAGAGCATATGCAAACGCGAATATGCAAAAAGGCGGCTCAGGCTGTGTTATTTGGGTCGGAGAGCTCCTCGATCTCCGCAAGAACAACTTTGCCGGCCAAGATCTCTTCGTTAGGTTGGAAGAAAATGATGCAGGCTAGTGTTACTTTCTCTCTTTCTGGTTTCCACAATCTCTTTATACCGAGAAATCGTTTTATTTGACTCTTTTACTTGTGTTCTTCTTTCTTCAGCGGCAGCAGAGGAAAAGAGACATTCCCAAGAAAAACCAAAAAAAAAAGAGAGTAGCAAAACATTAGGCTTGATTGTCGGAGTCGGGACTGTGCTTCTTGTGGCTCTTATCATCATCGCTTTGATTTGCTTATGGAAAAGAAACAAGATCCCACCGACTCCAAGTGCCACTACTGAAGCAGCAGCACCCATCGGTATGCTTTTAATTTTTGTCATTCTTTTGAATTAAGATTGTCAAGCACAAGAGATTAGAAGAAACTAATTACTTATGTTATTTTTAAATAAACAAAGGCGCTTTCCAATGTGCGCCCATGGAGCTAGTTAAGATTGCCTCTGCCACCGGAAACTTTTCTGATTCCAACAAGATCGGGCGAGGAGGTTTCGGTATCGTCTACAAGGTAAATCTACATAATAACATAAACTCTACTTAATATACACAGTATATATCATTGTGCGTGCTTAGATTCAGTGTAACTTGTCAAATATGGTGACAGGGGACGTTACTTGACGGGCAAGTAATCGCAGCTAAAAGGCTGTCCAAAAGGTCTGATCAAGGGATCGAAGGTTTCACCAACGAGGTGAAGATGATCGCTAGCGTCCAGCACAGAAATCTTGTCCAGCTTTGAGGGGGAAGAAATGATTCTGGTCTTCGAATTCCTCGAGAATTTCAGCCTTGATAATTACCTTTTCGGTTAGTAACTACCAACTTGTATAACCCTTGCCATACTCTACTCTAATACTTGTTTGAATGTTATGTTTCGGGAACTAAAACTGACTTTGGCTTCATTTTCACAGACAAGACAAAAAGTGCTCTGCTTAACTGGGAGAAGCGACTCCGAATCACAAATGGTATCGCTCGGGGACTCTTGTACCTTCACCAAGATTCTCGGTGTCGAATGATCCACAGAGACTTGAAGCCCAGCAACATCTTGCTGGACAAAGATATGATCCCAAAGATTGCGGATTTCGGGATGGCCACACTTTTTGAAAGCGATGGAGCAGAGGCTAGTAACACAAGCGTGGCTGGAACTTAGTAAGCAATCTCAATCTCAATCTCAAAAGTCAAAACTTTTCATTAGAATAACTAACTCATGTGGATACAACAAGTAATTAATTAACAATCTCAAAACTTTTCTCTTTTCAGCGGCTACATGTCTCCGGAATATGCGATAGACATGATATGCTCGGTGAAGTCTGACGTTTTCAGCTTCGGTGTCTTGGTACTTGAGATGATCTCAGGTAAGAAGAACTCTGACTTCTTCCACACGGACGAGGAAAGCCTTCTAAACTATGTAAGTTTTTGAAAGACAAGGAAATGGAATTCGTTTCCTGTTTGATATTGATAAACCGTAAGCGCTCCAACGAATAGCTAACTGAGGAACTGGATGAACAGGTATGGAGGAACTGGAAGGAAGGCAAAGGGCTGGAGATGGTCGATCCCGTAATGGAAGAAGCATCACCATCAACGTTTCGACCACAGGAGGTCTTAAGATGCATACAGATCGGCCTCCTTTGTGTGCAAGAATGTGCAGAGGATAGACCGCCCATGGCGAATGTCGTTTTGATGCTCACTAGCGACACAACAGAAATGGATCAGCCAAGACGGCCTGGCTTTTGTGTCAGCAGAAATCGTTCGTCTCCCAAAACGCGAAACGAAGATACTTGGACTGTGACCCACGTAACTCTCTCGGCCATCGAAACTCGGTAATGCCACGACATGATCACTTCTCTCAAGTCTGAACTATCCAGCTCTTCTCCTCAGTCCTCACACATCATCTTTTCTTCATAATGCTCCGAGTAAATCGGCAAAATTAGAATTTCTCTCTTTCTTATACAGTATATATATTTCTTTATCTCCCGATGTCCTAAATTATACAATAAAAAAAACATGTGCCCATTGCAAAAACTGCCTTTTCAGCAGGAACACTTTCTGTTTGTAGTATTCCCATCATTTGCTTCTAAAAATTAGACCCAATTCTCGTGTGTAAATAAGTCAAATTTTACATTTCCTGTTACTCGTATGAGGTTTTGTTTTTGTACCTTACCCGATTTAGTTTAATTTACCTTCTCGGACATGTCCGCCCGGTTTATTATTCTAATAAACTTTATACAATCTTCTTTTGCTTTTACGAATTACTAAAAGTGGGCAAAAATATGAGAAATACAAAGTCATAGAACTCCTATTGTGCCGCCTTTTTTCCAGTGTTCTATTTGCACGGATAACCTTGTGATTTTCTTTATATAACAATAGCACATTTATATATATATACATAAACCATTTCATCTTGACAAAGCAAGAGCAAATAGAAAAAAACGAGGAAAAATGTCCAAGAGTATAAAAGGTGTTGGATGTGTTGCTATTTTCCTGATTTGTTTGTTCATTTCGACAGGTAAATTGTATTAGGATATATAAATCTCGCCAAATGGTCGATTGTTGTGTTTATGATTTATTGTGTATTTTTGAAAATAATTCAGTAATTTTTATCATATTAGAATTAAAATATATACATTACTGAGAAAAAATACATTATTTAATGTTTGTGTTGATATTCCGTATAAATATTTTATAAAAATATGAAATTTTGATTTTTAAATGTGAAAGAAAACAAAAATACATATTGCAAAATACTTCATTGGTGAATTTTTATACAAAATAATATATTGTGTTTTATTAGTTGACAAAAAGGAAGTGATTTTGTTAAAAATCTAGTTAACACTAAACTATAAATTGTTAATATAAATTATTTGTATATTTCTTATTCATGTGTATTATATTTTAATCAACAAATACTATTTTATCAGGAATACTAAATGCTGATCGAGTCAACATTGATTGCACAAAATTTCCATTCCCAAAGGACCCAGTTGGCATATGTACTAAACCAAATCCTGACGCATTGTGCAACCAAAATTGCGGTATTAGAAGTTCTTATAAGGGCAAATGTCAAATACTTCCGAAAAAGAGTCCAAATAAAATGTGCTATTGTTGGTATCATGTTGCTGGTGGTGCAAGTTGCCAGTAATGAATCATGAATGTCAATAATAGATCTCATGGAAGTACTTCTTTTTAATATTGATAAATGTGTTTTTTTTTTCTCTCATTGAATGCATGTAATAACGAATGAAGTAATTTGTCTTGGCTAATAAATATTGACTCTCTTACATGGTTAGTCGGTTTTCATTTTTTAGATCCTAACAACATAATTTTTATTTTAAAACAACAAGCGTAAAACAAGTTTAATTGCTTTTCGGGAGAATAATAATAGAAGCAACATCCTTTTTAAAGTGTAAATCAAGTTTCTTGTAACGGAAATTAAAAGCATGTAATAACGAATGAAGTCAAGTTTAGAAGCATAAATAAAGGACTGAGATCAAAAGCCACTTCTATTGGAGCGTTTAAGTAAAGAAGAAAAGGGAATAATCAAAGCATTGATAAATTGTTGATGGTATTGTCTCTTCTTCGTATCTCTCTTCTCTGTGTGAGTATGAATCTTATATTCTATCCTGAGAATCTCTTCTTCAATCCAGATTATCTGCTGATGAAATCAGAATCCTTGTTTTATGAACAATGATTCTTATTGTGCGTGCGTTTTTGAGTGATTTACATTTTATCTGTAATATATTGTTTGAGAAACAAGAGGAAATCAATCGAAATCCCACTACTTGTCTTGTGAAAGTGGAAGCTGAATTTAGGATCACAGAACACTTGTGAAATTGGAGTGATTATAGACATAATAATGTCATAAATCATAACTCTAACATAGAATTTTGAGAAAATTTTTGTTGAATTTGGAATGAGCAAAGAAAGAGACATGATAACGATTTAGGTGTGGAAACCCTATTCAACTTACAAATATATGTCATAAATCATAACTCTGAATACTTGATCTTCTGTTACTAGGAACTAGGAAACTCCTGCTTTGGTTTGTAATAGGTCTTAGAAGATGATTTTTTTTCTTTTTTCCTGAATACATGAGCTTTCTCCAGTGGCCAATGTGGTTGTCTTGTCCGTAGGTGTTCAAAGTAAGCAGTTCCTAGGATGGCTTTGCAGGGCTCGTAAGGGTTTGTCTTATATGAATAGTGTAGCTAGGCTTTGATCTCGCTTTACTGGAATAATTTGTCCAAGAGTGAGTTTCGTATTCAATAATTCTTCAAATTTTGAATCTTCAAGGCCTAAGCCGAGATATATTAATGTCTTTGGCCCCCACCAGAAAACTTAGACAATGATCGAGATTCATTTTGGTGCCTACGTTCATCTGCTGAATCTGAAGTTGTTCTTCCGAGTAAACCAGATCCTTGTCTTCGTCTTGGAGTAATTGGTGAAGCTCCTCCTAAAGAATGCCTTCTAGGAGAAGAAGACTCAAACCTTAGATTGTTTAAGCCACGTGTTTGGACAACGTTTACGTTCTGAAACTTATGAAGCTCTTCATCTTTCTTGGCAATCATATCTTTCAAGTTTGATACCTGCATGCAAATATCAAAGGTTATCACAAATATATAAATAAATTTCCATCATTGTCAAAACTTTGGGAGGAGATAATTGTTGATTTGTCATTTGTCAAGTCTAATTCATTTCTTAAAAAAAACACACTCGTGGAAATGGTAGAAAATGGACGTAACTCTCACATTGGAGTAAACCATGCACTATAAATGTGTGTGTCATATACGTTAGTTTTACTTTATCTTTAATCTTTTTCGGAGGATCGATTTTGGTGTTTGAATCTTATGAAAAAAATTATTAGAAGAACCTGTTCCATGAGTTGTCTAACATCGCGTCCCTCCTTATGGCTTCTCGCTGCACCTAACTCGACACCAGAAACTCTTTCCGCAAATTTCAAAGTACTTACTGTCTCAGCATATGAAGCTTCATCGGGATTAATCTGAACAAACATAAGAGTTTTCGCTTGTCCGCCTAACACAAAATCAAAAGTAAAAGAGTTATACAACAAACAAAAATGCCACATGATTAAGAAAAACAAAATTCATCAAAGAGTGAGTGTATCATAGATAGTAGTACCCAAAGAGTTCTGAAGGACTTGTGTTAGCTTGCTGTTTCTATAAGGTACATGAGGATTCTTATGTGCTAGAGCGAAAATAACATCTCCAAGAGCTGACAGTGACTTGTTTATATGTTGAGCTTCTCTAAGTCTCTCTCCGGTTACTTCAGAGCGATCGACTCTCTCACTACCAGCAAGATCAACCAAATGCAAACTACCACGCAACGTAGAGTCAGTCTTGACGTCAACACCACGTACATGAACAGAAAGAACGCTGCAAAAAAAAAAAGATAGCCAGAAAATGTTTTAACTTAAATATCTATGCAAACAATGTATATATGTATATATATTTAATGAAAACCAAACCTGTGTGATCTACTGCTCTTTTCATTAAGAGCTGTGGCACCAACGGCTCTATTCTTTAACCCAACATTCATCAATTCAAGAACATCTTGAGTTGATCTTACACAATGCATGCTTGCATCAGGGACCGCGAGGCCATTCGGTAGAGCAGTATTCCAAATCCCAAGTGTATGTAAGTTAAGAAAAAATTACGTACATTTGTAACATATAAGAAATGATAACGCTTAAAAGATCAAGTACCAGGTTAATTATATTAGAGAAGGATATCTTTTATTGGGGCCATCATTAGAAAGTAGGTCACGAACTTGCTCATTGTAAATCTCAACCATTTGAACACCAACTTCGTATATCACTGTGTTTTGTCTACTTTGAGTGAAGTGAAACAAGTCATTTAAAGCTCGATAGTTTACACCCCAATCTTCTTCTGAATTTATGCTTGGTCCGCTCTATATTAAACAAAATGACATTACTTATTAATGTTTCATGTTAGGCATTAGAGACTAGAGAGAACGAAAGCATTCTATATTTCTTACCATTGTATAAGTCTTTCCTGATCCTGTCTGACCATAAGCAAATATACACACATTGAAGCCATCAAGAATGGAACGAATCAATGGTCGAGTATCTAAGAAAACCTCCTCTGCATAAACAAGATTTATTACAAGTCTTTAACTATATTTTCTTCATATATATATGAAAAGAAAAAGCGGTAAAGTCTTAGTTAAACCTTGAGTTGATGCGGGGCCAAAGACTTTGTTGAATTTAAATAACCGATGTCTATCTTTGCCTTGGTTTAAGGGATTTACAACTACTAGTTCACCATTCTCACCAATGTATTCTATTGATGTTTCTCTCTTGTTTTGCCCTTGAAGGAATGGTCTTATCCGGCAATAGACTCTTATATTTCCTTTCATAAGCAAACAACAGAAACAATCAACATAAGGTAGAATTACGATGCTCAGCCAAATGAAGTAGAATTACTCAAATATACCTTTTAATTCTTGCACTTCATTGTAAAGTCTTCTATTCTCTTCAACGATTACTTGGTAATTTTTTGCTGCATCAGCCACTCCTCTAAGCTTCAAGCCTATGGTGTAAATTAAAAGGAAAAATTGCATTAGGTAACATGTTATAGAGTGATATTAAGGCAAAATATAGTATGATACAAATTTTTTTGAAAATATTTACATTTTTAAGGCCAACCTTATATTTCTATATTGTTTTTAAAGAAGATAGTGTTCTATGAAACTCAATAATATAAAACAACAAAACAAAAAAATGTAAATTGACAACAACAACAACAACATCAAAAAAATTGAATTAAACTGCGTGTAATACAAATAGATAACACTAAAAGCCAAGAAAAAAAAAAGAAAATTATGACAATATTCAATCTTACCATAGTAATTTAGATCTTGGAAGTAGCTCTCTCCTGTCTTTAGGACTTCATGTTTTAAAGCCATTGAAGTAGCTTTCAACTCCTGCAGAATTCACAAAACTCTATGATAGTTAATACTATAGTACTTCATATATTAGGGCTAAACATAGTTACGAAACTATCAATATAATAAGTTACTTAACCTGCAAAGCTTCTGACTGGTGGTTATAAAACTCTTGTATGTTCGTTCTTTCTTCTCCCATCTTTTGGTTTTAGTTTCATATAACTTCTCAAGTTCTTTCGCTTTTTCGGTTGAATCTATTACACATAACTCTGAATCCTTTATTTGCTTCTCCAACTCATTTTGAGCATCTTGTGCGTTTGATTTTAATTCCAAAACCTGTTTTGCATATGTCTCTTTCATAATTTCAAATTCTTGCTTCAACTTAGAAAGCTCAGCATCACTGCGCTCTTTTCCTTTTTTCAGTTTCAGCAATTCGTGTTCTGATGACCTTAGCTACAGAGCACAACATAGTAAAAAAATGATTTTGTTATAACAAAAATCGCAATAAAATAAAAAGCTTTTGCAACTAGATATTGAGTTTGATAATTAGTACCTCATTTTCATCTGTTATACCAGATGCCAAAGTTTCTAAGACATTTATTCTTGATCTAAATTTTTCTTCACGAACCCTAAATAGTATATTTTGCTGCACAAACATGTGTATTGTATCAAGAGGTATATTATAAACGAAAAAAAAAACCTTGAGATAATAATCATACATTCTTTAGGTTCTCAGCTTGATTTGAGATCCGTTGTTCCACAACTTCAACAATGCCTCTCAGGACATCTACAAAGGCCTGCAAAACAGAGCGATCAAACAAAAATGAAGATTGAGAAAATAATTTTCACAAACTAACCATGCAAAAATATTTCCTTACATGTGATACATTCACATTCATCTTCTGCACGTTCTCATCAAGAAGCTTATCGAGCATGTCAAACAATGACCGAGTAGAAGTATTCTACAACGAGAAATAGAAATGAAATTAGAATTAGAAGTTGAAGGTTTGATTAGGATTTAGGGATCAAAGAAATGAAACATGGATAATCGAGGTTAAAACACAATTTACTTAAACGATGTTAGAACATTTTACTTGTAAAGTATTTGATTGTATTAAGTCCAGAATTTTAGCATGGGATAAATTGATATCAGATGCTTCCTTAATCTGGAATCCATCATTAGAGTTGCTATCAACTTCCTTTGAATGGTGCTCAGGCAAACTCCATCTTCTCCTTGCACAAAGTGTATTCTTATCATATCCATCATCAGAGAAACTAGCTTTAAGCGCCTTAAGAGATTGTAAAACTGGAATCATATCCCCCTGCATCGACAGACATTATAGGAGAAATATCTTGAGATGTTCATCTCAAAACACAAATGTTTCACATGTAAAATTTGGATGTGTGTTTTAGGTGACAATGTTATTCAACCAATTAGTTCATTTCGAGATTTAAAGAAAATAAATTATAACAATTTATTTTTAAACTCACCCTAATCATTATATACATTCATCTAAAACTTACTATTGTATCAAATGATATCATTTCAAAGAGAATTTAAGCACTATTATCGAGGAAAGGAAACAAACCTGCTCTAATTCCGAGACTTCAAATCTAGGCAAGGCCATTTCATCCATGGCTGTCAAAAACCTCTCAATATTTACAGAAGCAAGCTCAAAACTTCCTCCCTATTGGATCATCCAAATTTAGAGAGTGAATCCAGCAGAAAATGACTAAGGTAAATAAAAAACAGAGAAAATTAATAAACGAAAATCAAAAATAGGAACACGCAAAAGCAATTACCATTTTCATTGAACCAGGACTAAGCTGGTTCAAAAGATTACACAAGAGAGTGCCATCCATTAAGCATGCTCGTAGTTCTTCCTCTGAAGCCTCCCATGGTAAATTCAAATAAGGAAGTGTCTCATTTAACCACTCTACTAAACTCTGATGACCTACAAGCCAAATTGAAGCTGGTTAAGAACAAATTAAGAAAGAGTAATAAGAATTTTAAAACAAATTAAAAAGAGGAGATAAAATATCAAAGAAGGTAGTAAAGGAACGTAACCATTGCCTTGCTTAGTATCATCTATACTTTTACGGCTTTCTGATCCATCAAAACTCAGAATGCTGCTTGGTCCATCTGATCGACTACGAACACTAATCATGCTGGATCCTTCTTTACTTCGTTTGTTCATTTCTAGACCTGTAAAAGCAAATACACCATTTCGTCAACATAACCAGACTTTCCTACAATAAATGGTTTGAAATTTCATACCAAACTGAGTTCTAGTAAGCTAACTATATCGATTCTTATAAAAAAAATTGTCTTTTAGGGGGAACAAAAAAAAAAATCAAACGCTTAGTTATACCAAATGTTTTTAAAATATTTATAGAGTTTTTCACGTATTTGTTAAAACATGCAGATGACCTAACATGCCATTTTAATTCGTTTGTTATTCTTGAAACATTACACGGGTTAACTAAATACACGTATGATTGAAAATATCGTGGAAATTTACAAAACATCAATCTACACAAAACAGAAAACAAAGCCTAAAACATCGATTTTGTAAAACAGATGGAGTCAAATTCTCAAGAAAAGTTATGGTCAAAAAAAAATTCTCAAGAAAAGAAAGAAATCGTTTACAAAAAACAATGCCATAATGCTGAACAATTCAACCCATATATTCATCTGAAATTCGTTAATACGTTACCAAGATTTCGCAGGGAAAAAAAATAACTCTATGGAAACATCCAATCCACAAGCCACAGGGATGGTCTCGAGGAAAGTCAACAATAGATTATCAGAACGGCGGAAAGAGGAGGTTGACGTACAGTTGATTTCAAAATTTCCGGTTTTTTTCTGTTTTGCCTCGTTATGAAATACAAGAAAAGAAAAGGAGGAAAAAACGCTAATTACGGGGATAATAAGTACTGTAATTGGTTCCTCTTATAATTTTATAATTAGATAAAATGACTGGAAACCTTAAAGATAAATGAAAATTATATTTTACGTTTGATTTGCTTTTACGCAAATATGGTTCTTGGTGGGCCCTAGCTATGGTAATTCTACAAAGACATTCCCACCTTGTGGCTTCTGTTCTGTCGTTGCTTTTTTATTTTGCCCATTATCTGGTAAAGTTAGTTTAAAGGCGAAATTGTTATAGAAAAACAAAAACAAAAGTGTTATCGAAAATGTTTTGGACGATATATAAAGACTACACGTTTACGGGCTAAAGCCTAAAGGCCCCATGGAGTATTTTCAATAAAAACTAGTCAATCAAGTAACTTTTTTTTTAACAAGACTATTCTCGACTGCAAGACTATTCAAATCTAAACATTAATGATTAATCTAATTTTGTTAGGAGAGCAGCAAGTATTTTTTATATTATTAAATCAAAAATCTATCTTGGTGATTTATTCCTTATAGTTAGACACTACTTTCATCTTTATCGTAAGAGAAAATGTGTACTTTTAATTTTTAAGCAGAAATGCAATATTTTCATTTCTAGTTCAAAAACTGTTATTGTTACGTTGATTTCAGAATTATCGATAGTAGGTTTTCAGTGAATCTTTTATTATTTAATTTATGAGAACTATTTTTAAAAAAATCAAGTTTTTCAGTGAATGCGTGGCGCCACGCTGATCATCCATAGATCGTGGAAAAGAGTGGTGGAGTAAAATTGTGTTATAAGATGATTAAAATTAAATGTCAAAAAGTTAGGAGAATGTGCTTTCGCATTAATTACTCTGTATAATAATAGTCTTGAAATAAATAAGACAATATAATTCAGAATTCTTTATTACCAATCACGTGGCATATATTGTAACGCAAATCAATTTGCCATAACAAAAGAAAAGTCGTCTTTAGTGTTCATCTAAACTAATTGTATATTTATAGAAGATAATCTTTTATTTTTGTTAATTTTTAATGGAAGATACACATAATCACTTTCTATAATACAGTATATAACAGTACATTCCTATTTGAACCAAAAAAAAAAACAGTACATTCCTATAATAAAATAAAAAACATAAAACAAAGAACATACATGAGTACATTATATATGTTTTTTTATTTTTTATAAAGTACATTATATATGTTTATGTATTGAAACAGTTTGATTTATAAACAGCACACGTATGAAAAGTACTAATCTAGTAATCTTGTACATTGCATTATGTTTTGAAACAGTGTTATAGTCTTACTGATACATCGACAGTGTTATAATTAGTGTGTCCTATAAGAACTGAATAACTGAGACTGGCTCGACCTGACAATGTAGTTAATGCTAATTAAAGTGGACCATGAAAACAGTGGACTGTTCCATCCAATTTATTAAAAGGCGAATCTCTCTGAGTATGAGTTTATGAGTGTGGGGGAATTATACATTGACATTGCCAAACAAAAACAAATCAGTCAGCACTTGGCATCTGTCTATTTTCTATTTGAAGGGTAAGTTGGACAAAAATGTTACCTCCTTAGTTTAACAAAACTCAATGAGATGCATGTGTTTAAATTTCATGTCTTCTATTGTTATCAATCCAATTAACTTAGATTATGATGACATAGAGTATAAAAACGGAGCAATATCGAGAGCAAAACATATCAATGATTGTCCAACTTACCCTTCGAATAGAAAATAGACAGATGCCAAGTGCTGACTGATTTGTTTTTGTTTGGCAATGTCAATGTATAATTCCCCCACACTCATATATATTCAAAATGAAATTTTAAAATGCTTTTGTTAAAGAGAAAATGAATTCAAAGTAAGACCACGACATAGTCGGCGCTTTATTAGTTCATTAACTTTGATTGTCATATCTTTTCCAAGGATTTACAACGCTTGAAGCTTAATAATTCATGTAAAATAATCACCCGGTCAAAATGTATTACTGTAGCAAAAAATGTATTAACGTATGATTATGTTGAACACTAACTCGAAACTCGAGTCATTCGCTCATGTGAACAAAATCATAGTATATCGAATGTAGTAGGAATATATTACTCATATGTTTGAAGAATTATAACTATTTAAATGCGGACTATGCCGCTTCTAGACGCTACGTTGTATTTGAACATTCAGATTTCATATAATGTAGTGGTTTAGGCGGTTTAAATAAATTTAGAGTCTACTTAAAATAATTAATGCTATAAAACGGAACAGGACTAAACAAAAGAGGATACGATCGATACTAATGCATGATGCAATTAAAAAAACATTGTCTAACAGCATTATACCATTATACTCATACCATCTATGATTGTCATGGAGATGCAACAAGTTTTAATGACAATTTTGGGAAATGAGTTTTTTTTTTACTATATATTCCCTCCGTTTCAAAATACTTGTCATTCTAACTTTATTTTTTTTATTCAAAATAGTTGTCATTCTCACTTTCCAATGCAAAATTTAATATTAAATACCTAGTTTAACCATGATCTACTGAAGAATACTAATAGTCAATTTGCCTTTTAAGGATATAATAGAATTTTTAATCTGTTTTATTAATCTGCGTGAAATCTCTTAAAACGACAAGTAAAAAGAAACGGAGGGAGTACTGTAGTTGAAAGCTTAATCATCATAGGTGACAATAATGATTCTTGGTTTCTTCTTTATTAATTATTATCTCATCAAACCAAAGTACGTACTATCCTCGTCTCTAAAAGAACAATTTAACACACTCCTTCAAAATTATGTCTCTTTTGGCTTATTCATTTTAAACCTCTACTCTTTATTCTCATCAGAATTTATTGGACTTTAATAATATCATAGGAAGAATCATGAATTTATACGGTAAAACCAGTCAGAAATAACTATATTGACTCATACTTATACACTCCGTTACATGTATTTTCACTTTTTCAGTGTACAGTTTTACCTCAAACAGATACATATACGCAGACGATCAGTTACCTAAATTTCCGATCAACACCAAACTACAAATGTTTAGAGACTTTCATTTTGTAGGGGGACCTCTCTCCTTTTTTTTTTCTGACGTCAACGTCTTTCTCTTTTGTAGATGTCAGAAAAGGAAACTATAGTATTAATTAATGGTTCTTGGCAAGGTTTTGATTCATATTTATCTAAATAATTGCATACAATATTTGTAGATAAATGAATGGGGAAATCAACGTAGAAAAGACCCATGTAAACAAATTCTTAAAATAATTAGCAAATTTCAAAGATTTGTAAAAACTGAGATTGTCTGTCTGCATCGGGGGAACTCCTCGAGGCCAAATTAATTTCATGTCCGTCTTTGTGTTTCCCAATTTTAGTTAAAGACTAGTCTCAAATGTTCATTTATTGAAAATATAATTAAACTCATACTAGCAAGTAGCAACAAGCATTTGCTTTGACACCAAGAGAAAACCACTTGATTGGACTGTTGTCTCGGTAAACGTATGATCTGGTTTGAGACATGATACTTGCAATCGGCAAGTGTAATTTGATCCAAATGTAAATAACGTTACAAAGTATTGTATTTAGAAAATAAATATAATTAGTTCAAATGGCATAGGATCGATCATCTGCCGGAAAACATATACTCCTAAATAACACAACCCTAAAAAACAATACGGACATCTAAATTTTCATTTCTATAACAAAATATTGTTCTTCCCAAAAAGGGGAAGCAATCAATCAAATCTGATGGTACTCCATCGTTTTGCTTTTTCCTCTACTTTTTGTTTTTTTGTTTTTCTTTGTCTTTGTCCTAAATCATTATGGAATATAAAAACAAAATCACTTTCTTCTATTTGTCATAAATTTCAGTGTTCATATTCATATCGATAAAAAAAGCAAACAAAAAGATTCGTAGACAGTTCTAGTCTCACAAGTTCGAAAACTCAAACAACAAACCATAATTAATAGGGTCTTAAAAACAATAAAAATAAAAACTCAGAACACTTCTTCTGTGTTCGTTTGTCTTTTGCCGGAAGTAAGAGAAACCATTTCATGTAAATGACAAACTCAAAAACCTTAAAATCCAATTTGTTTCACATAAATCTTTTTAAAAAATAATGTAAGAGTTCAGGTTTTTCTTTTTATTTTTATACTAAATCAAGACAAAAAGATTTTGACCTTTTTGTTTTCTTTTCCCTTTTTGTGTGGTTTCATGGTGATTTAGGGATGAAGAAACAATGGCTGCCGGACAAAACAGAACAACTGTGCCGGCGAATCTAAAGAAACAGCTCGCAGTTTCAGTTCGACGCATTCAGTGGAGTTATGCAATCTTTTGGTCTGTCTCTGCTTCTCAGTCTGGGTAAGTTTCATAATCATAATCCTTGATATTATAATCCATTTTCCCCAGCTTTTAGTTTCAAATCTTTCTTCCTCTTCCTTGTTTGATTAAGCTTTTGTCTGAAACTCTAAGTTTGAGATTTTGAAATTTATATGGATTGATATCGGAAAATCAGATAAAACTCATGGTTTAATTTCAAAATTAGTTTTTTTTCTTCTTCTTAGTGTTCCATTAGTGAAGTTATTCAAGACTAGACAGTGTTCTCTATTTCTGTCTTTATTAATAATTTTAAAAGTGAAATAATTGATTTGAAGTCGCAAACTCACAATATTTTATTGTTTTTTCTTCAAGAGTTCTTTTTCTTGAAGTTCTTCATTAGCTCAAAGACAATATTCTGTATCCTTTTCCTCATTCAATTTATTTTCTTCTGTGTTTTTGCTTTAAATCTAAAGAGTACTAGAATGGGGAGATGGATATTATAATGGAGATATCAAAACGAGAAAGACGATTCAATCGTCGGAGATCAAAACTGATCAGCTTGGTTTAAGGAGGAGCGAGCAGCTTAGAGAGCTTTACGAGTCCCTCTCCGTCGCTGAATCTTCTTCCTCCGGATCTCAGGTCACTAGACGAGCTTCCGCCGCCGCACTTTCCCCGGAAGATCTCGCCGACACAGAGTGGTACTACTTGGTCTGTATGTCTTTCGTCTTCAACATTGGTGAAGGGTAATTCCGTCTTTTTATCTATCAAGCATTGACATCCCTTGTATTTACGTGTGTCATGTTCGGATTGATCTTGTCAGCTTTAAATAAAACGACAAAATGCCCTTTTATTACATTTTGGTAGGTTTAGCCACTCGATTTTTCTGGAAGTTATTTTTTGGAATTTCTGTTTTTTTTGCAAAATATTGTTTTCACTTCGATTTTAGACATTTTTTTTGTTTTGTTTTTGATAAAAATAAAATACTAGTTTTAATTCTTACTCAATACCCTTTTTCCCTCGTGTTAGTAATCAGTTTCATTTGCAGAATGCCTGGACGAACGTTTGTGAATGGTGAACCGATTTGGCTATGCAACGCTCATACCGCGGATAGTAAAGTCTTTAGCCGCTCTCTTCTGGCAAAAGTGCGTTTCATATATATATTTTTGTTGTACTAATTACTACATATATGATATATCTAACATTTTTTTTGTGATTGAAAAATGCTAAATTGTAATCATTTTGAGTGGGTTTTGTTCTTGTTTAGAGTGCTTCGATTGAGACAGTGATTTGCTTCCCGTTTCTAGGAGGAGTCCTTGAGATCGGTACCACAGAACATGTAAGCCAAGTCACATTCCCGTTTTCTTGCCTCAAAATTTTAGAATAACTATACCAATTAATGCTAATTATGGTCAATCTTTTTTTTTTTTTTTTTTGTCTATTTCAATGATACAAAAAGAGTAAAGAGTTTTCTTGTTTTCATGTCGTAGGTGTCAGAGGACATGAATGTAATACAATGCGTGAAGACATCATTCCTTGAAGCTCCTGATCCTTACGCTACAATATTACAAACAAGATCCGATTATCACATCGACAACGTTCTTGATCAGCAACAGATTCTAGGCGACGAGATTTATGCTCCCATGTTTGCAACGGAGCCATTTCCCACGACTTCTCCGCGCAGAACTTTCGATCCGGAACACGAACAAGATCATGATTCGTTCATGGCAGAAGGAATCAATGGGGGAGCATCTCAGGTCCAAAGCTGGCAGCTCATGGATGAAGAGCTCAGTAACTGCGTTCACCAGTCACTGAATTCCAGCGATTGCGTCTCTCGAACGTTTGTTGAAGCAGCGTCTGGACGGGTTTCTTGCAGCGCAAGAAAAGGTAGGGCTCAACGGCTAGGGCAAATTCAAGAGAAACAGAGAAATGTGAAGATGTTGTCTTTTGATCCAAGAAACGACGACGTTCATTACCAAAGTGTGATTTCCACGATTTTTAAGACAAACCATCAGCTAATCCTCGGACCGCAATTTCGAAACTGTGATAAACGGTCGAGCTTCACGAGGTGGAACAAATCATCATCATCATCTTCGTCAGGAACTACCTCGGTCGCACCAGTGTCACAAGGAATGTTAAAGAAGATTCTTTTCGAGGTTCCACGAGTGCACCAGAAAGAGACGTTATTATTAAATTCTCCAGAGATCGGGGATGAAACCGCAAACCACGCGGTGTTAGAAAAGAAACGACGTGAGAAATTGAACGAACGATTCTTGATCTTGAGATCAATCATTCCTTCAATCAATAAGGTACATATAACTAATCTTTAGTATCTCAAATCCGTATCATATAAGTAACTGATATTAGGTGTAACGTTGTCAATAGATCGATAAAGTATCGATTCTTGATGATACGATTGAGTATCTTCAAGAACTCGAAAGGCGAGTTGAAGAACTAGAATCAACCGACACAGAAAACCGTGGGACAATGACGATGAAGAGGAAGAAGTCGCACGATGCAGGGGAAAGAACATCAGCTAATTGCACAAACAGTGAAACTGGAAACGGCAAGAGAGTTCAGATTGGAGAAGCCAAACCAGCAGAAACCGATAATACCGGTCTAACCGATAATTTAAGGATCAGTCCGTTTGGTAATGAGGTGGTTATTGAGCTTAGATGTGCTTGGAGAGAAGGAGTATTGCTGGAGATAATGGATGTGATTAGTGATCTCAACTTGGATTCTCATTCGGTACAATCCTCGACAGGAGATGGTTTACTCTGGTTAACAATCAATTGCAAGGTACAATCTCCAACCTAATTTTTGCTTAACCGGGAATTGGTTAATTAACAATGCTGACAAGAAATATTCTGTAATGTTGTTGGTTTCAGCACAAGGGTTCAAAAATAGCGACACCAGGAATGATCAAAGAGGCACTTCAAAAGGTTGCATGGATCTGTTGAAGACGGTTTATTTCGTCTTACTTAGCATTAAAAAGGGCCTGGTTTGGTTTTCTATTCTTGGGTATCTTTCTAACCGGGTTTTAGGAATTCATGTAAAACAAAAAGAACTTATTATTTTGCGTTTGTTAACGTAGGTGAAGAAACATTTAAAAACAAAACGAAAAAACTTTATTTTTGGTATTGATAAGATGAGAAATTATATGTTTTAGCGTTTATTTTGAAATGAATATCAAATCATAACCTCATCTTTACCATAATAGGTCAAATATAGATTTAAAAAGTCTACATTAGGGAAATTAAAATAATTATACCTCAGGATCTAGAGCCATATATATACTCAATGACAGGCAGGTCACAGACACAGAAAAAAATCCAATATACCTCTTCTTATGGAAAATATTTTCTTCAGACAAAATCATGATATCTTTCCTTTTCAACTGCGAAACCGAAAACATAAAGACAAAGACATGGGAATATCTGTAAAATGTTATATACATAGTGACTAGTGAAAGAAAAAATGGTGAAGACGGTTAGGAATTTGGCCTGAAGCTCTCTTCTCTCCGGTAAGTAATAACTCTAGTTTACATGTCTATTCTTCGATCTATGTCACTACATTTTTGCCATCTGTGACCTGTTCCAATAGTCACAACATTAGCCGAGATTAGGAATCGATTTCCGCTAGATGCATTCTCTCATTACTCCTTGTGTTCATTTTGTTTTCATGTTTCTATAATCATGTCTCTATCTCTAAGTATATATGATCCGTAGTCCTTATCAATTTATTACAACAGACTAGTGTTGTGTTTTTCTTGCAGCTGTCTGAGAAAATCGTAAAAGGGGATTGAAATCTATAACATCAGAGTGAGAAAGAAAACTTTTAAGAATGGGAGATGATCAAAGGTTTAGTGAGAAATGGGAATTCAGAAGGCAAGAGAACAACTTTGATGATTCTTCAAGCGATGATCCAGACTCAAACTCGACCCAAGACCCTATCATCCATAACCCAAATCTTGTTCTTGATTCGAATCAGCTCGATGATGGAACAAAGACGGTCACCAGAGAACAACCTGCGAAAACCACCAGGAAGAGGAGGAGCAAGAAAGATGAGAGTAGTAAAACTGAGAAGGCCAAGCAAGTAAGGAGAAGGAAACCAAAAGCTGTTTGTGCAGAGGATTCTACTAAGAAGAAAGATGAAACGACATTGGAGACGGATGATGATGATGTTGGAATGTTTATGAAGACGTTGCTCGATGATCTTACAGCTTCTAGAGAGAGTTTAATGGATTGGATGAAGACTGAACTGTGTGGAACGGATCATAATGCTGCCTCTCGGCCTCCTCCCAGGAAGAGAGCGGTTGCTGCAGTAGCAACGCAGAGACCAGTGAAGAAGAGGACAACGAAGACGAAGAAGAAGGGAGAAGAGGAGGAGAAGGAGACTGAGAAACAGAGCAAACCGGACGAGATTTGTCAAGAGATGATGAGAAAAGATAAAGAGATTGCGCAGAACAACGGTGGAGATAAAGTTCAAGAGCTTGATTACAATGCTGGACCGTTGGATGTGTTTCTCAAGAGCAGCGATCATGGCGGTTTAGGAAGAAACTACTTTCAGCAACAAGAACAAAGTCATCAAGAAGGGATTGTTGCGCAAACTGAGAAGAATGTGACAGTGACGACAAACCAGAAGAGCGTTGTTTTGGCCATCAAAGCTCCAACGTTGAGTCAGAAACAAAAGAAGATGAGAGAAGTGAAAAACAGAGCATCTATGGTGGAGAGAAGAGGATCTGAAACGCAGAAAGATGATAACTTTGCGATACCCTTTGCGCCGCCGAGTCTGTCTTCATCATCGCCATTGTTGCAGAGTTTTCCAGTTGGTCCTTCGTTGAGCTCGTTGTTTCCTCCTTCTTCAAGCCAAGTGATTACTTCTTATGCAAGTGACAACAACAACTTTCAACTGAGACAACCACCGGTTAGTAGTCAGATTCCTGATCTTTATGAACTTCAGACAGGATTCACAGGAGGAAAAGGATTTGGGAATCCTCTGTTTCACAACAACAACAACGGTTACTTCTCTGGTTTTCCGGCAGCTTTCCAGCCTAATCTGATCTCCGGCGGTTATAACTTTCCGGCACAAGTGAACCCTGCAACTACTTCACAGCAGAGTGGCAATAACAATATGTTTGGAGGTCTGAGAATGGCCGGTGGAGCCATGAGACTTTCAGAATCCCAAGTCGGAAACTGTAATAATAGCCTCTCTGATTACAGAAATAGCTCTGGTAGATAAAAAAAAAACGAATATACCAGAGACAAAGAGCAACAATTTATCTATCTGCTCCTCAACTTTTGAGCAGAGAGAAAAAACAGAATGAAACACCGAATCTTCTTCAAATAAAAAATGTCTTTTACTGGATCATGATCTTATTGTTATGCAGGAAAATTAAAGAAGATGAAACAAAAGACTTGATTATTCATGAGTCTAAGATTTTGGTTTCTCCGCTGCCTCCTGAGCATCAACAAGCGTGGGGTCTCCTCTGGCTTCAAAGAAATCGTTTGGCGTAATCAAGCGTGGGGTCTCCACTGGCTTCAAAAACGTCTTCTTTCTTCTGACAGTTTGAGATCTCACCAAGCCGGACGGTTTGAGATTGCTTGGCGTCACCAAGCATGGGCAAGACCCATAAAGAAGGTCTAAATAAGCTTTACGATTAGCTTGAGCAGCTTGGCGATCAGAAATTTCGAGATACTTTCGCATGATTGCTTCAAGCTCATTCTTGTACTTGGATACACTAGGAGACGATGCCATGACGATGAAATGCACAAAACCCTAGACGGAGAGCACAATTCAGGCATCAACAACTGTAACACCTAAATATTTGCAAATATGGGCCCCCAAAAAACTAATTTCTCTTTTTTTTGCTCATTAGATCGACACTCCACGACTAGGACTTTGCCAAACCTCGATACACTGTTGATCCTTTCGGCTCACAAACATTCTGTTTCCTCCAAACACCAATCCAGTCACCTTCTTCTCTCCCTCACCACCCAACCTATTCTTCCTAAACACCCTCTCTTCCGATACATCCCTGCTCGCATTCCCCACCAATCCCGTGATCACTTCTGACCAAAGCTCGATCCCACTTCCTTTACTACAGAAAACATGATTCCCATAGCTCTCTATCTTACACCCAACTCCTTTCCTCTCATTCCCATAGCTTCTCTTCTTCTCCTCTTCCCCAAGACAAACCCATTCATCATCTTTCGCTCCTAAACTCCTCAAATCCGTGTAGAAAACTTCCCCTGAACTCACACCGACCTTGAACACCGCCGAGAGATTATCCGAGACTGTAACATCGGAGAAACAATCTTGCTTCTCCTTCATCTCCCAAACCATGTTCCTTGACCTAACATCCCAAAACCTGACGTGGCCATTCACACCTGACGGACTACTATGAGAGCCTGAGACCATCAACAGGTTACAGCTCTCAATCCATCTCAGCTTAGTCGATGGGATCGCCGAATCAATGTCAGCAGAACCACCGTAGATCTCGCAACGATCGATCTCTGACACAGGCAGCAAGGTGGAGAGGTCATACACCATTATCGAATTCGAATTCCTTCTGCTGGATTCAAAGCTGGTGAATAGGAACTCAGAGGAAGCGCCTATGGCTTGAACAGTGGAGCTGCTGGTCAAATTTTCCCAATTCAGAGTCGTGCGAACGAATCCGTCGTTTCCGAGATCGATGATTTGCAAACCTGGGAAATCGGTGGCTCCGGCGGCTAAAACTCCCGGAGAGATTTCCAGGAGGGAATCCACGGCGGGGAAACTCGTCAGCACCGTCGATTTCCGCCGCAACGACCAGTCGAAGGATGTGATTTTGCTCCCGTGCGCCACGTGGAGGCCTCCGCCGTTAGCCGTCGGCGCGATCGTCGACGGAGAGTCTCGGCCGCTCAACGGGAGTAGGCGAGATTTGCGGAGATCGAACGCCTCGAACTGCGACGGATTCGAGAGGGAATCGATCAGGAAAGACTCGATTCCGTAGTGTTTGGATTCCTCGATGAGATCCCGAACATCGAATTCGCGTGATCTCGCGGGTAGATTCCCCGTACGGAGTATGTAGAGTAGGACGGAGAACAAACCGGGATCTCGATCGACGAAACGAGTTGACTCAGTAGCGAGACGGGAGAAAAGAGAATCGGATCCAGCTTGGGTTAAGGTTTGCTTCGTCGTCTGGAAGACTCGACCTCCAACATTGATGGAGACAACATTCGATTCATGAGCGATGGCCGGAAAATTCATCGGAGGATAATCACAAAACCTTCGGTTTCTTTTCTGTTTTTTTTTTTTTTGCAGAGTATCGAGAGAGAGAGTTAAAAGAAACACATGGCAGATTTTTCTCAGTCTTTATTCAGTTGACATACTAATCAAGCATCATTATTGGTGTCTTTAATTTAATTAACCAGCATTTCTTACACTGTTTACTCAAAATATTCGAAGTCTTTCCTTAGTTTACTGGTCGATTTTGATTTCGATTACTGAAGTGTGTTCTCTTGCAAATTGGTGTTCCAATTATACTGATAAAGATACAGAAGTATATTCTCTCTCTCTCGTTTCCTCTGTTTCTTTTCATTTTCGTCTCTTGAGAATACACACAAGACAAGTTCGCCCTAATTTCAATCTCTCTCAGGCACAACCTCCAAGACAGCCGCCGACCTCGCGCAGCTCCGATTTCGGAACGACTCTCCTTCACCGGAGTTTCTTTCATGAAATTGGAGCTTCGCTCCCTCTTTCCCGGGTTTCCCCTTCGTAACCCGATGTCTTTTTTACTCTTTCCGCTGTTAAGTCTTTCGTCGATGAGGCTTCTCCTCTGCATCTCGCTTATCCTCTCCATCTCGCTTCTCCGATGCGCATCTCCTTCTCCGGTGGCTGTTTCGAGGAGACACGTAGAGTTTTTGAGGACGAAGCTCTCGTCGTCACTCTCTTTCATATCACCGGAGGAGACAGTTCGTTGCCGGATCCGCCTTCCGCATCATCTCACGCATCCGTTGCCGGAACCACCAGATCTACAATTGTTCTCCGCCCTTTCTCCAACCGACTTCGCCTTTCCGAATGTCCTCGGCGTTGCTGCCCGGGATCTCTGCTCCGGAGTGATTTCCGGTGACGATCTGTTCCGGTGTGGTGTCTCCGATGGTCCATCGTGGAACACCGGCGTTCACTCTCGCTCCCCTCCAAACCACAATTCCTTCCAATCTCCAAGGCCCACTGTGTTTATTGGATGGGCTTGGCCCAATATGCCCTATTTGGGTAGGCTTCTTTCAACTTGTTTTAAACCTGGCCCAATAGTTTTTGTGGCTTATCTAGACAGATTGGTCTCATCGCTTCTCCGAAGCTGCAATGCCGGAATGTTTTCAACTCCTCATGTGTGGGAGATGTTTAATATTTCACCCTCCTCCGTTGGCATGGAGAGATCGTTTCCACCCTCCTCCTTTCACAAGGAGAGAAGTTTTCCACATCCTTCCTTCTCCATGAGAAGTGGACTCTTCTCGGTTTCAAGACTGAGTAAGTTTTACAACATTCTCACCGTTTTGTCATCTTATGTAATGGTTTGTCGTGGATCTAAAGGTGCAACTGGTTTCGCTTCGTCGTATTCCGGAGGTAGAAGTTGGTTTTCAACGTCAAAGTCACATTCAATTGTGTCTAGACTACATCAATCCGGCTTGGCCGTGATTTCTCTTCCGACGCATTTGAGCTTTGCTTATAATCTGCTGTCATATAAAGATCTATCTATCTTATGCTTTAATGTTTTTACTTGTTATGGTAGTTTTCAAAGAGGATGGTTCATTCTCTCTAAGTTATGTAACACCCAAGCTTAATTAATGGAATTAAGTGTTTGAACAAAAAAAAAAGATACAGAAGTATGAAATTTTCAGTACAATGTCGAGCAAAAGTTTACAGTTTAATTATGAAACATATGCTCTGTGCTCTAGTTCGAGCCATCGTGTCCACTTCCAAGGAGGAAAATCTCTCACCACATGACAGATTCTTCTCTCCTGGAAACACTGGATCGCATACATGAAATTCACCATTTGAGTCGGATGATTGGGATCGAAGAAGAGATACATCTCCGGTAACTTACACGGAATTGAACGCGGCAAGCAAGTCGGGAACTTGCCTTGAACATAAACCATAGGACAACATGGGCTTGTCGTGTTTAGTAGTTTTGAACTAAATTGATTGCTCGAAGGTCCACGAAGTCCCAACATGAAGTTGAAGTAGTCGGAGTATACAAAGAAAGTGTTGGAGAGTTTGTGACGACGCATGTCTGACAAGCTTGCTCTAAGCTTGACATTGTAAATGGTGACCGCACGGTTTATTTTTTCGTCGCAGCTACCACGTGGTACCGTTTTATCAATCCTACTTGGGTAACAACCTACAGGTTTTATGTTGTTGATGAAGAACTTCCTTGCTCCTAACTTATGCAGTCTCTACAACAAATTAAGAATACACATTATTTAGTAAAGTAAATCTTGATTCACACTAAGAAAATCTTGGAATTATAGAAATGTTCAATCCCCGATAGTTTTGGTTTCGTTTCAGATTTTTAAATTTTTATATGAGATTTCAACTTACCAATATGGTTTGTTATATAAGTAACAATATCAATAATATTATGTTTTTCCTTCTTTTTACGGATCGATTTCGATTTTGTTTTGTTTTTCCTGAATGAAAAACATCAAGCAAGTTTACGGCAGACTCATTTCAATTTTTTTACATTGGTTTATTTGATATATATGGTTCAGATAGGGTTTGATTTAGTTTATATGAAATAAAGATTTGTCATCATAGCTAAAACTAAATATTGTAGTGGTGGGTGGGGGTGGGTGTAAGAGTGAATACACTAAAATAATTCAAAAGTTTCAAATCTTAAATATTATTAAACCTAAAGAATTCGCTTAGAAATTATGATTGCATAACATCCCAAGATTTTGTTTACCTGAATTTGTAGCCAGTACTCGTTAAGAAGCTTTTCTGCAAATGAGTTTGCATCGGTTGATGACTCGTCATAGGTGAAACTGTAATCATTAGAACCAATCGCAATCAGAAACAACGATTCAGCCAAATGGTTATTGAGCTCTGACTGAGTCTTGAAGTTTTGCTTTAGATTCTTCTTGATTGTTTGATTGAAAAGATCGACTTGATCACCCATCGAGAGACATCCTCCCTGTTCGTACAAAGATTTATATATAAAAAGGACTTTTGATAGATTTTATCGAAACTGAAATTGTAAAGATCATTTTTGTTAAGATATTGAAACTTACTGCTTTCTGTTTTCCTGTGTCAGGAAAAACTCCACAACCACCGGAAGCATAGTTTATACCAGTTGAGATATTGTTCTTTTGTTTTTCAGATAATCCCATATAAGCAGGAACCAAAGGAAGCTCGTAATAAATAGCTGAAAAAACATAATAAACATGGTTAAAAGAAGAAACATTTCCAATCAATTAAAGTGTAAGCAGTTTATCTTAAGTTGAGTAGTAACATTTTTAAGAAATTGTCATTTGAGTAATTTTTTTCACTATATCTTTTAATTCACATTTCATTGAATATTATAAAATTACCAACCAATATAATCGGCAATGGTTTTGCCATCGCTAAAACGGCCGGTTGGTATGCCTCCTTCAAATTTAAAACCATATGGTGTAAAATTCGCTTTGAGTAAAGCCGGAAGATAATTGTTATTTCCTGAATCAACCAATGAATCTCCAATAACATACAAAGCCGGAAAATTCCCGCCAAAATGCACTGCCTCTTCTTTGAGTCTTTTTGTTGAGTTAATGGTGGAAACATTGAGAAAGCAGAAGAGGAGCACAAGAAGGTCTGGCTTTAGTGAAGAAGGCAAACCCATTTCTAAAGCAAAGATATTGTGAAAACCAAAAAGAAGATGAGATATGGTTCACGACTTAACGGAGCTACAATAACAATAATTAGCAATATACATTAGCTTCCCATCTACTTCCAGCCGTATTGTTTAAGCTTAATCTTAAAGAAACTATGGGAAATTTATGAACGATGCACGTCCAAAAGGATCAGTAAGATTACCTTCTAGAGCTTTCCCTTCTTCTCTAACTCCATTTGTTTTGTATGCTATGTCCACTTCTCTTAAGCAACTTATATATATGATCTAAATCCTTGTACCTACCCTTTATATTAATGCATTTCAATAGAATCGCGCAAGTGTTAGTGTGTGGTGAATCTGGTGATTAATGGACCTGGCCCTTTATTTATTTTCCATTGCCTTATCTGGCAAGTGTTTGTTGCTTTGTGTGTGGTGATTAATGAACCTGACCCTAGACCCATTTATTATCTCGCAAGTGTGTGTGTGTGGGGATTTCTTATCCCATTTTTTATCCTAACCAATGGTTTACAAGAACCAGCCTAATAGACTAACCTACTTAACCAGATGAATAAACCATATACCAATATTATAAGTGACTAAACCACCATATATATAGGTCTATTTTTGTATACATTACATGGAAACAAATATGATCCAGCATGTTGGTGACATCTCCATCACTTCCAAGATCTTTATACGTTGACGTTTGCCTCAAAATATAGAAAAGGAGAGAACATGTCGACTTTCTTGATAGGATGATGTGCACCTCGTCAACGCCAGCGTCAATCCGCATTGCCGTTGATAGGATGATGCGTGACCCAAAAAAAAAAAAAGAAGATGATGCGTGACCGGCTTCTGTCCTTGCCTTCGTCCAGCTTCAGATCTCCTTCCCTGCTAGAGACTTATTTCTCATTGTGTTAAGAAGCTCTGTTTGTTGCTGGCGCTTGTTTTTTTCTTTTTATTTCTGCTGTAATAAGTTGCTCTCGCAACAGAAACTCTGTAATTTGGAAAACTGGTATAAATCTTCACATTTGCACCAAAAAAAAAAAAAAAAACAAAACATGTGGACTTTCTTTTGATTCGAACTTAAAAGAAGATGTACGTTTATTAAAAGGGAAGATAATAAATAAATTGCCAAGAAAAACGGTCTCTCTTTTTTTGAACAAACACTTTCATTAAATAAAAGTTCTTACATGTTACATCACATCACAACAAAACAGGGGAGAAATCTCGAAGGAAAAAAGGTCTAAATTCAGACAGACATTTTGTTGTCTGAAAAACATATACCGATTTAATATAAACGGTTTAAACCGGTAAGAGCCACTTATTTTTATTCGAATTCGAATTCCTAATGAATCACCTTATTCAAGCAAAAAAAAAAAGAAACACATGACAGATTTTTGTCAATCTTTATTCAGTTGGCATACTAATGAAGCTCAATCTCTCACCACATGACATATTTTTCTCTCCTGGAAACACTGGATCGCATACATGAAATTCGCCATTTGAGTCGGATGAAAGGGATCGAAGAAGAGATACGTCTCTGGTAACTTACACGGAACTGAACGTGGCATGCAAGTCGGGATTGAGCCTTTAAAATAAATAGGACAACATGGGCTTGTTGTGTTCACTAGATTCGAACTAACATGATTGCTCGAAGGTCCACGAAGTCCCAACATGAAGTTGAAGTAGTCCGAGTATATAAAGGAAGTGTTGGAGAGTTTTTGACGACGCGTATTATCTGACAAGCTTTCCCTAAGCTTGACATTGTAAACGCTGATCGCACGATTTATTTTTTCGTTGCAGCTTCCACGTGGTACCGTGTTTGCAATCATATTTGGGTAACAACCTAGAGGTTTTATGTTGTTGATGAAGAACTTCCTTGCTCCTAACTTATGCAGTCTCTACAACAAAGAATACACATTATTTAGTAAAATAAATCTTGATTCACACTAAGAAAATCTTGGAATTATAGAAATGTTCAATCCACAATAGTTTTGGTTTAGCTTCAGATTTTTTTAATTTGTATATGAGATTTCGACTTACCAATATGAAATCGATAAATATCGGTTTGATATGGTTTGTTTTATAAGTAACAATATCAATTTTTTTTTTGAACAACAAAAGCCTTTCATTCATTAAACGTTTCCAACTGTTACAACTTGTGGGTCCCGCTGAGAAATTAAGTTCACAAATCTAATCTTAGCGTCTTTTGCTATCGAATACGCTAGAGAATTTTGAGATCTGGGGATATAGCTGAAATGGATCGAATCAAACATGGTTGCAAGAGCGTGGATGTCAAAGAGAATTCCATAAATCTCTATGATTTGCTCTTGCGAGGAAATTGCTCTGATGAGTCCGAGAGCGTCTGATTTGAGATGGATTTTTGTGAATCCAGTCTCTAGTGCATGGAGGAGCGCCGATCTGATCGAAAGGGCTTCGGCCATGAGCGATGAGGTGACAAAGCGTTCTGCTTCTTTTCCTTTCAAGGTGGTGTCGCCGGCGTCGTTTGTGAAGATCCATCCTAGGCCTCCAATTCCGCTTTTGTCGCACCAAGCTCCATCGGTGAAGCAGGAGACGGTATTTGGTGGGGTCCCGGTTCCTGTTGGTGGTTTGAAGCCAGTCGGTGTCTTCTGGGGTGTCAATTGAGCCTGTTGCCACTCGCGTGCTTCTACAGTAGCTTTGGTCATCGTCTCCCTGGGGGAGAAGGTTCTGTCTTCAAAGATCAGTTGGTTTCTGGCTTTCCATATGGCCCATACGATCCAGGGGAAGAGAGGTCCGGCTCCGGCTCGTGTTGGGGGAAGAGCAAGCCATGCCTTTGAGTCTTTTAGGGTTAAGGCGAATGTTTGGAAAAGGTTCGGGTTGATTGTCGTAGACAGGGGAGCTAAACTCCAAACTTCTTTGGCGTACTTGCAATGGAAGAAGAGATGCTCTGTCGTTTCCAGATCTCCACAGTGGGTACAGCAGGCATTCTCAAGGATACCTCGGTTGAGAAGGTTTTCTCCTGAAGGTAAAGCTTCTTGGACCACTTTCCATAAGAAAACCTTCAATTTAGGTGATGTTTTCGCTTGCCAGATGTCTAAGTTCCAATTCACTTGATGGGGGTTTTGGTTTAGGTGGGGATCAGTCGTCTGCTCCAGAGCGACATGATAGCCTGTTTTGACTGAGTACTCTCCTGATCTAGTTGGGAGCCAGATAAAGGAATCGGAGGCACCTTTTCGGCTTGGTCGAAGCGCTTGGATCTCGATCCCGTGAGCGGGTAAGATTTTTGCTATCTTCTCTCTGTTCCAGTCTCCTGTCTGCTCGGTTATTAGGTCTGAGACTTTTAGGTTCTTATCTGGCAGGTTAGGTGGTCCTATTGGTTTGGTTGGCTTCTTCAGGGATAACCAAGGATCATTCCAAATGGAGGTTGTTCGTCCGTCATCTATAGCTCGTCCTAATTGAGATTTGAGAAGATCTCTTCCAATTAGTATCCCTCTCCATCCATGCGAGGTGGAGGAATTTATGGGGACATTCAGGAAATCTTGGTACTTGCAGTACTTGCCGATCAAGACTCTACTAAGGAGGCAAGATGGGTTTGTGAGGAGTCTCCAACTTAACTTTGCCAAGAGCGCATCATTGAAGCACTGTACTTCCCGGAAGCCTAGTCCTCCATGTTTCTTTGCTCGGGTAAGTTTACTCCACGATAGCCAGCACATTTTCTTCGTTCCCAATGTTGTGTCCCACCAGAATCGTGTGAAGGCTGATTGGATGCGCTTGCAGAGTCCTGCAGGTAGTTTAAAGCATGACATGGCATAGGTGGGTATTGCAGATAGGACGGATTTGATCATCGTCATCTTTCCGGCGTTGGATAGGAACCTTGATGAGTATTTGATCGATCTTTGGCGTATGCGGTCTACAATCAAGGTAAATAGGTCTTTTTTCTTTCTTCCAAAGCTCTCTGGTAGACCTAAGTATTTCCCTTGACCCCCTTCTTTTTCTATGCCTAGTGTCTGCTTTACTCGAGCTCGGATCTCTGGTTGTGTCTTCTTTGAGAAGGTGATGGATGATTTGGGGAGGCTTACCTGTTGTCCCGAAGCATCTTCATATTCTTTGAGGATGGTGTGGAGCGTTTCACAGCTTCTCTGGTTTGTTCTGGTGAAGAACATGGTATCATCCGCGAATAGTAAGTGGTTTATTTTGGGGCTTTGTCTTGATACGCTTATTCCTGGGAGTGATCCATCTGATTGAGCTTTTTTGCATAGCCCCGATAGGACTTCTCCACACAAGATGAAGATAAAGGGAGAGAGAGGGTCGCCTTGTCGTATTCCACGTTGAGGGATGACTCGTCCTTGAGCTGCTCCGTTAACCAGGAAAGCGTAAGAGACCGTGGATATGCATTGAAATATCCAGTTGATCCATTTGGCGTGGAATCCCATTCTCTCCATTACGGCCACGATAAAGCTCCATTCAAGTCTATCGTATGCTTTGGTCATATCCGTCTTGACTGCCATCGAACAATGTATCGTGGCTCCGGAATTCTTGAGGTAATGGAGATTCTCGTGTGTAATTAGGACATTGTCCAATATAGCTCTTTGAGGCACAAAAGCTGTTTGATTCTCGGATATGATAGAAGGGAGAAGAGGTTGGAGTCGTCTGGTTAGGATTTTAGAGATGACTTTGTAATAGACGTTGCATAAAGCAATTGGCCTATACTCCGCTACTGACTTGGGGCTTAGGATTTTTGGTATTAGTCGAATATAGGTTGAGTTGATGGAATTTGGGAAACTTCCTTGTTCGAAGATCTCATGTACTTCCTCGATGATCTTTGGGCCCATCACTAACCAATTTGTTTGAAAAAACCCTGCAGAGAAGCCGTCTGGACCAGGGGCCTTATCTGGATTGATTGAGAACATAGCTGCTTTGATCTCTATGGATGTAGGTTGAGCGGTCAGGGCTTCGTTCATCTCTTGTGTAATGCATGGTTCCAGGGCTTTTTCCACAGTTTCGACGCACTGGGGGGATCTAGAAATGAAGAGGTCTTGAAAGTAAGAGCTTATCACTTTTATTATTTTGTCTTCCTCATATACAACAACGCCATTACTGTCCTCTATAATCGCTAGCTTGTTAATTGCAGTTCTTCCTCTTGTTATGGCATGAAAGTAGCCTGAGTTCTTATCTCCAAGGCTTAGCCAAAGGGTTCTGCTTCTTTGCCTCCAATACATTTCCTCCTTTTGGTAAGCTGCCTTCAGGTTTTGGTTTATTTCCACTAGTCTGAGATGATTTGGGATCGAAGATGCCATTGCTAGCTCAAGGTTTGCTTTCTCTCTTTTTATGACTTCCTGGGAGTTGATGTGATGCTCCAGGTTCCACTTTGAGATGGCCTTCCTACAGTTTGTGATTCTCTGCATCACTGGCGCCGTCTCAGATAAGTTCCAAGCCGTTGTCACTATCTCCGTAATTTCTTGGTTATCCTTCATACTTCTATCATACCGGAAGATGCCTTTCTTCTTTTTCAGGTGCGGTTCTAGTATTGAGAGGATAGGTCTATGATCAGATCCCTCAAACTCCAAGTAGTAGCTTCTACTTGATGGGTAGTTCTCAGCCCAGAGGCCATTTGACAAAGCTCTATCTAACCGGCAATGTACGAGATGGGTTTCGCGTACTCCACGCCATGATAGATAGTTTCCGGAGTGTGGTAGATCATAAAGTTCGTTTTGTGATATGAATGCCCTGAACTCTCCGAAGGTACCTTCCGCTCTCTGGGGTCCTCCTGTCTTCTCACAGCGGTCTAAGATATCATTGAAATCCCCCGTAAGGAACCAAGGCACATCTCTTCCCAGGTGCTTACTTGTTATCTCTTCCCATATTGCTTTTCTCTTTGTATGGTTTGGTTCTCCATAAACAAATGAAGTGAGAAAAGTCTTCCCTTTATAGGTAATCGAGGCTTCGATAAATTTGTCGCAGGATGAGCTAATACTCAGGGTAATATGTGATTTCCAGTAGAGGGCAAGACCCCCTCCTCCGGGGCTATGTGGTGGGACCAGAAACCGGGAGCTAAACTCCACTTGAGGTAAATGTTTCATGATGAACTCTTCGTTGTTCTTGGTTTCTGTGAGGAATACGATGTATGGAGTATGTTTAACTTGTATCTCCTTCAGACGGTGCACTGTTGTGGGATTCCCCAACCCACAACAGTTCCAGCTCAAAAACGCTAAGGAAGAGGATTTTGCGGATCGTGAAAATCCGCTCCATCCTTTAGTTTTACCGGGACGTTTCTTGCTCGCGGTGGAAGTCCTTCTGAAAGCCGGCTTTGCTCTCCTCCATTTCTTCCTTCCACCCTTTGTTGTCGTTGGTTAGGGTGGTCAGTTACCTCTCCTCTTGCTTGGTTTTGAGTTTGAATTTGGAGTTGGAGGGTGCTTATGTTATGAATAACTCTCGAAAACGGGGAGATTCGTAGGAGGGGGGATTTCATCTGGGTTTTTGTTTTTCTTTTGCTAGGTCCCGCTGAAGAGGTTTGCTGGTTTCTCTTGGAGGTGGTTGCCTTGGTTGGTGGTCTTCCTCTGCGTTTCTTCTGATGCCCGAGGATTAGTTCTCGTTCTGGTTCCTCAGGTAGAGTCGCCGGTATCTCTTGGGATTCCAGTTGTCTCCTGGTAGATGTGAGGTTTTGAAGGGGATCAGTTGGTGGACTCTCAGAGGGGTTTTGTGATTGGTGGGGTTGGTTAGATGGCGCATTGTACAGGTATGCCGCTGTTTCTTCCCTCATTCCAAAAACCTCACTCTCTAGGACTCTCTGTCTCCTCGCTGCACTTTCGATTGGATCCCCGCAGTTTACGTACCTAACATCCACTTCTTGTAGATCATGCAGGATCTCCTCTTCCGTTTGGTTCCTCACTGGGGTTATGGGGAAGTCGTTCCTGTCAAGGTTCCGACTTATCGGGGTTCGGTGGCGTGGTTGTGCTGCAAAGTTGTCCTCTGAGTTCTCACCTCGCTGGTTTGATTTTTCCTGCCAGATTTGGTTGGGGGATTGTCTTCTCGGATAGTGAGTTTGGTTCCTTTGCCAGAACGGAGGAGATCGTACTGAATGGGATTGGTAAGATCTGGCCACTTCGCGAGTCCGGGTTGAGTTTGGAGGGGGGTAAGGTCTTCTTGCAGATGATAGCGGTGGAGATTTTCTGTTCCCTCGTCTGGCGTGGTGGTCCGGGATGATATCTTCTCTTCCTAGTTTCCTCGAGGTAAACTCTCCGTTGCTATCTTCCTCTCTTCGTCGGTTAAGGGTGGGGGATCTAGGGTTTGGAGTAGTGAAGTAAGGGGGTTTTAGGTGGTTGGCTTGTTCATTAGTTGGGATTCTCTCCGGGTTTCTGGGGTGGTGGCGTCGTGGTGCTGTTGGGCATTGCTCTACTTCGTGCGTTAGCTTGAAGCAATGTGAACAGTGTTTATCAAGTTTGTGGTAGTCCAAAGTCACCTGGGCCTCACTTCCATCTTCGAAATCCACTGTTGCTTCCTTGGTCAGTGGTTTAAGACCATCAATCTCCACCTTTATTTTTGCTGCTTCTTCCGTGATTTCGAAGGAGATGAGCTCTCCAATCTCCTGACCGATACTCGTTAAGAGTTCTTATCTCCAGTAGTGGAGAGGGAGTCCTTTTAGGGTTATCCAGAAAGGGATCTGGGACGGGAAGGTGGGAGAAATGATGGGTTCCCAGCGTTGGAGGATGACCATCCACCTCGAGTACTGGTAAGGTCTGTTGTCTAGGACTTTCTTCAGGTCGTCTTCATAGTCGAAACGGAATTGGAAGCATCTGTTTCCCAATTCCGAGCCCCTAGCTAGGCCCCTGAGTTCCCATTTGTTTGAAAAATAGGGTAACATGCTCCGGAGGCGCTGTTCTCGTGGGTTGGTAAGGCGTCCTATGAGCGTAAGGGCGTTTTTCCTGACTAACTCCGAGGTATCAAGACGAGGAGCTCGTATACAAACGCCCGGATTTGTGGGTTCAGGTTCAGCTATCCCTTTGCCTTTTTCTGAGTAGGTAAATCTTCGAGCCATGATTGCAGGTGAGATCAAACGGTGGCTGGAGCGGTTTGTTTTCGTTGAGAGGCGGTGAAGAGCTTCAGTTTCACGGGTTCAGAGGTCTTACCGGCGAGGAGGCGGACCCTCCGACTCTAAGTCGGGGGTGGAACCCGGGTGCGCAATGCCAAAGAACTAGGTATTTTGAAAAACTTTCTAGTTTGGGAAAGAGACTGCTGGATAAAGAGAAGTTCTTCAGGAAGTCAACTTGCTATGGACCGATCTCGGGAGTGGTGCCTGGAAGAAGAAGAGGAAGAAGCTCGAGATCTGAATGATGACAGATGAAGACGATGATTGAATCGCACACTTAGTACCACACTCTCTTAAGTAACAATAATATTATGTATTTCATTCTTTCTACGGATCGATTTCGATTTCGTTTTGTTTTTCCTAAACGAAAAACATCAACAAGTTTCCGGCAGACTCATTTCAATTTTTGCATTGGTTTATTTGATATATATGGTTCAGATAGGGTGTGATTTAGTTTATATGAATTAAAGATTTGTCATCATAGCTAGAACTAAATATTGTAGTGGTGGGTGGGGGTGGGTGTAAGAAGAGTGCATACACTAAAATAATTCAAAATTTTCAAATCTTAAATATTATTAAACCTAGAGAATTCGTTTAGAAATTATGATTGTATAACATCCCAAGATTTTGTTTACCTGAATTTGTAGCCAGTACTCGTTAAGAAGCTTTTCTGCAAATGAGTTCGCATTGGTTGATGACTCGTTATAGGTGAAACCGTAATCATTAGTACCAATAGCAATCAGAAACAACGAATCAGCCAAATGGTTATTGAGCTTTGACTGAGTTTTGAAGTTTTGCTTTAGATTCTTTTTGATTGTTTGATTGAAAAGATCGACTTGAACACCCATTGAGAGACATGGTCCCTGTCCGTACAAAGATTCATATATAAAAAAAACTTTTGATAGATTTTATCGAAACTGAAATTGGTAAGATCATTTTTGTTAGAATATTGAAACTTACTGCTTGCTGTTGTCCTGTGTTAGGATAAACCCCACAACCACCGGAAGCATAGTTTATACCAGTTGAGATAATGTTCTTTTGTTTTTCAGATAATCCCATATAAACAGGAACCAAAGGAAGCTCATAATAAATAGCTGAAAAACATAACAAACATGGTTAAAACAAGGAAAATTTCCAATCATTTAAATTGTAAGCAGTTTATCTTAAGTTGAGTAGTAACATCAGAAATTGTCATTCGAGTAATTTTTTCCACTTTTTCTTTTAGTTCTTTTTTCATGAATATTATAAAAGTACCAACCAATATAATCGGCAATAGTTTTGCCATCGCTAAAACGGCCGGTTGGTTTGCCTCCTTCAAAGTTAAAACCATAAGGTGTAAAATTCGCTTTGAGTCTCGCCGGAAGATAATTGTTGTTTCCTGAATCAACCAATGAATCTCCAATAACATACAAAGCCGGAAAATTCCCGCCAAAAAACACTGCCTCTTCTTTTAATTGTTTTGTTGAGTTAACGGTGGAAACATTGAGAAAGCAGAAGAGGAGCACAAGAAGGTACGGCTTTAGTGAAGAAGGCAAACCCATTTCTAATTTTTCCTTTTTTTCCCGGTTCAGAAAAAGAAACAAGTATTAACCCTGCAAGTTGAAAATCACGACTAGGAAAAGTTAAATATAATCGATTAAGAAAGCATATTACAGCTTTCACACATACTTAAAAATTAAGAAAAATTATACTCAGTCGAGATTTACCCTCTAGAGCTTTAACTTCTTCTTTAACTCCAATTGTTTTGTATGCCATGTCTACTTCTCTTAAGCAACTTATATATATATGATCTAAATAAGCATATCCTTGTACCTTTATTTTAATGCATTTCAATAGAATCTCGCACGTGTTTGTGCGTGGTGATTAGTGAACCTGACCATAGATTTCCTACCCCATTTCTTATCTCGCAAGTGTTTGTGTGTGGTGATTAATGAATAATGAACCTGACCCTAGATTTCCTACCCCATTTCTTATCTCGCAACTGTTTGTTACTTTGTACTTTGTGTGTGGTAATTTTTTTATTGGCGGCACTTTGTGTGTGGTGATTTCTTGTCACAGTTTTTATCCTAACCAATGGTTTACAAGAACCAGCCTAATAGACTAAACTACTTAACCAGATGATAAACCATACAAATATTAAGTGACTACCATATATATGTCTATTTTTGTATACATTACAGGGAAATTACAAATATGATGCAGCATGGTGGTGACATCGCCATCACTTTCAAGATCTTTATACGTTGACGTTTGCCTCAAAATATAGAAAAAGAGTTGACATGTGGAATTTCTTTTGATTCAAACTTAAAGAAGATGTACGTTTATTAAAAGGGAAGATAATAAATAAATTGTCAAGAAAAACGGTCTCTCTTTTTTTGAACACACACTTTCATTAAATAAATGTTCTTACATTACATCAACAACAAAGCAGGGGAGAAATCCCGAAGAGAAAAACAGTCTAAATTCAGACAGACATTTTGTTGTCTGAAAAACATACCGATTTAATATAAACGGTTTAAACCGGTAAGAGCCACTTATTTTTATTCGAATTCCTAATGAATCAACTTATTCAAGCGAAAAAAAGGGAAACACATGACAGATTTTTTGTCAATCTTTAATCAGTTGGCATACTAATGAAGCTCAACCTCTCACCACATGACAGATTTTCCTCTCCTGGAAACACTGGATCGCATACATGAAATTCGCCATTTGAGTCGGATGAAAGGGATCGAAGAAGAGATACGTCTCCGCTGCCTTGCACGGAACTGAACGTGGAACGCAAGTCGGGATTGAGCCTTTATAATAAAATATAGGACAACAGGGGCTTGTCGTGTTCACTAGATTCGAACTAACATGATTGCTCGAAGGTCCACGAAGTCCCAACATGAAGTTGAAGTAGTCCGAGTATATAAAGGAAGTGTTGGAGAGTTTTTGACGACGCGTATTATCTGACAAGCTTTCCCTAAGCTTGACATTGTAAATGCTGATCGCACGATTTATTTTTTCGTTGCAGCTTCCACGTGGTACCGTGTTTGCAATCATATTTGGGTAACAACCTAGAGGTTTTATGTTGTTGATGAAGAACTTCCTTGCTCCTAACTCATGCATTCTCTACAACAAAGAATACACATTATTTAGTAAAATAAATCTTGATTAACACTAAAAAAATCAAATGTATGAATAAGAATTTTTGTTTCCCCTTCTTTCTACGGTTTGGTTTCGATTTAGTTTCGTTTTCCTAAATGAAAAATATCAAACAATTTTCGGCATACACATTTCAGTTTTTGAGTTGGTTTATTTGTATAATATATGGTTAGATAGGGTTTGATTCGGGTTATCTGAAATAAAGATCCATCATACCTAACACTAAATAATGTACGTTGGGGCAAGTAAGAGTGAATGCTCTAAAATAATTCAAAATTTTCAAATCTTAAAGATTATTAAACCTAAAGAGCTCATTTAGAATCTATAATTGTATAACACCCCAAGATTTTGCTTACCTGAATTTGTAGCCAGAACTCGTTAAGAAGCTTGTCTGCGAATGAGTTCGCGTCGGTAGACTCGTTATAGCCGGAGCCGGAGCAAGAGTAATCGTTAACACCAATCGCAGTCATAAACAACGATTCAGCCAAATGGTTATTGAGCTCTGACTGAATTTTGAATTTTTGCTTTAGATTCTTCTCGATTGTTTGATTGAATAGATCGACTTGAATACTCATCGAAAGACATTTTCCCTGTTCATACAAAGAATCAAAATAAAATTCAAAACTCCATAGATTTTATTGAAATCTAAACTGTAAATATATTTTTGTTAGAATATTGAAACTTACCACTTGCTTTCCTGTGTCAGGAAAAATCCCACAACTAGCAGAAGCATAGTTGATACCAGTTGAAATATTATTCTTTTGTTGTTCAGATAGTCCCATGTAAGCAGGAACCAAAGGAAGCCCATAATAAATAGCTGAAAACATAACATAGGTGGTTATAAAAAAATTCTTCAATTTAATTAAGTTGTAGCAATTAATTACTATTTCGTTTCTATTAAGTTTACTAGTGATCATTTTCAAGATTATCATAAAATTACAGTTTAGTAGTAACATTTTTAAGAGATTTTCATTCACGTAATTTTTTCACTATTTCTTTTCTTTTACTTTTCATGATTATCATAAAATTACCAATCAAATACATTATTCAATCAATAACTACTAATACTAATATAATTTAACTCTTTTTGCATTATTAATCATACGATTTATAGAAATTTGAAAACATAAACCCTCCTAATAATTTAAGAAAATATAAAATGGTTGATCATAAGTATTTTTGTTCTTGTTACCGATATAATCCGCAATGGTTTTGCCATCGCTAAAACGACCTGTTGGTATGCTTCCTTCAAAATTAAAACCATAAGGTGTAAAATTTGCTTTGGCTAACGTCGAAAGATAATTGTTGTTTCCTGGATCAACCAATGAATCTCCGATAACATACAAAGCCGAAAAATTCCCACCAAAAAGCCCGGCCTCTTGTTTACGTCGCTTCTTTGAGTTAATGGTGGAAACATTGAGAAAGCAGAGTAAAAGCACAAGAAGATATGGCGTTAGGGAATAAGGCAAACCCATATCTCGTTTTACTTTTTCAACCCTGCAAATTGAAAATCACAACTAAGAAAAGTTAATAAGAGATAATCGATTTAGAAAGAATCATACAGCTTTCACACACTACAACAAATAATTAAAAAGAATTATGAGCTAAATTTAAAATTTGTGGAGGGAAAAAAAACTATAAATAAAACTTCATAATATATATCCTACAATCAAGGCCGGCCCTGTTATAAAGTTACTAAAGAGTCTCATTTAGGCCACCAAATAGATAAAATCATTTAGAGCCACATTTCTTAATATGTTTCTTTAGCAAAATGGTTCTAATGTCTTAAAAGTTACTTGAGGTTGTGGTTTCATTCTCCATTTCCTCTTCCTTTAGTGATGTCTCCTTTTTTAAATTGTTTTACTTAATTTTCTAAAATAGATATTTTATTTTTTAATTAAAATTATAAAAATAACCACATATTTATGAAATGCTTTAGGTCTCTCAACATCACTCACGGCCCTGCTACAATTATGGATCCAACAGTTTATACGAAAATAATTTAATTTAGAACACTATATTATATCTTCATTACCCGACTTGACGGTGTAAATTCTTTGTTTATCATTCTCTAGTGTTTGGCAAGATTTATTGAGAGAAGTATGCATGGAGGTTTTATTTATATGCAACTGTCTTTATGGTAAGTGGTAACAGTTGCTTGTATATCAAGAAATGCCATCAAAATATTTCGTCCTTCAAAAGGATAAGCACTATAATTAAATAAATATTTAACTTGCTAAGTTATAGAACTTGAATTAGCATATGACCTTGTACCTTTGTGTGTGGAACGTCAAAAAACAAAACAAGAAACCATACTATACTTTCAAAATCGTGGATGAAATTCAGGACCGTGATATTTGCGTGTCTAGCTATAACTTTTTTTTATTAAGGCAGTTATAAAATGTAGGTTAGCCATTAAATGTTTATACCCTAATGATCTAAACTCAATAATAAAACTAAATTTTGAGATATGCTTCACGGAGCTACAATCAACTGTACACATCAACTTCCAGCCGTATCGTTTCAAGCTTAATCCTAAGAAACTCTTCGGGAAATTTATGAAATGTAGCAAAAGGATCAGTAACGTTACCTTACGGAGCCCGAAGAATTATACAGTCTAAGAGAAACTCCTCAAGCAACAAATGAGACAATATCCTTAGAGATTTAATTATCCTCTAGAGCCTTACCTTCATTTTTAATCCACACTTTTTTGTATGCTTTGTCGACTTCTTTCAAGCAACTTCTGTGATCTATAATTCCTCAAAAAAAAAAAAAAAAAACTTCTGTGATCTATATGATCTAAACAATCATATCCGTATACCTTTATTTTTAATGCATTTCAATAGAAAACATTTAATCAGAAAAAAAAAATCATAAAAGGAAAAGGTCTTTAAAATTGCCTTGACTTGGATTACATTCTTCAACTAGATCAAGTAGAACCTACACGAAGACTTGTATAGTTGTTGCTCGAGTTTTATCTAATCAGGTTCATATCATTAACCTCCTTGGGAGTGTGTCTTGCGCCAAGAACTCAAGTATTCCGATCACTCTTTCTCTCAGCTCACGACTCTCTCTCTTTGTGTAAACACAGAAAATAACAAGAATCAAAGAAGAAGATAACAGAAAGACACAAGAATCTGAATCCGATAATCTCGCAAGTGTTTGTGTGAAGTGATTAATGAACCTGAGCCTATATTTCTTATCTATCCCTTTATATATTAAACAATGGTTTAAAAGAACCAGCCTAATAGACAAAACCACTTAACCAGATAACAAATAAACCATACCAATATTAAGTGATCAAACCACCACCATAAAGGTTTGTTTTTGTTTACATTAGAGAGAAACAAATATGATGCAGCATATATGTTGGTGACATCTCCATCCAGGGGCGGATCTAGAAAAAAAATATATCAAGGTCAAAAAATTTGGAATCTTATAACTAATAGGAGTCAAAATCATTAAAAACTAACCAAATAATCATTTTAAATTACAATTATATACCTAAATTCAATAAAATTTAAGAATTAGTGGAGTCATTTGACCACCTAAGTGCCTTATTGGCTCCGCCCCTGTCTCTATCATTTCCAAGATCTTTCTTTTGATTTAGAAGATGTACGTTTATTTAAAGGGAAGATAAGTAAATAAATCCCCAAGAAAACGGTCTTTTTCTTTTGAACAACACTTTCATCAAACAAAAGTTCTAACATCAACAACAAAGCAGGGGAGAAATCTCGAAGAGAAAAACGGTCTTAACGGTCTAAATTCAGACAGACATATTTTTGTTGTCTGAAAAAACTCAAAAAGTGAAAAACATAGCGATTTAATATAAACGGTCTAAACCGGTAAGAGCCACTTAATTTTATTTGAATTCGGAAAGACTAATAATTCGGTTCGGTCTAATAATGTACACAAACGTTCGGGTCCAGTAAAATTTTAAACAAACACAACGGGATAGAAATTGATTTCACAGTTTAAGTAAACTTATAAGCATAAAACAATTCATCATCGATCATATACATAAAAAACCCAAGTCTTTTAACTTTGGTTCAAGGATCTGGTTTGCCTGCAATCGCAATCGCAACATCGTCATCATCATCTTCATCATCGTCAGAACCATATTCCTCTTCACTTAGTTCTTCATCACTAGACTTATCTTCTGAACCTTCCCCTGGTTTTGCATACTTTTCACAGTATTCTGAAAACCAAAAGAACCAAATCCAAACATCACACAAGCACAATGACCCACTAAACTTCCTTAAAACATCGAGCCATTATCAAGACAGTGGCAAGTGAGTCTTTACAATCACATTGCAGATGACCCTAAACTTTATCTTCATGATCAAAAGCTATATATATAATCACATTGCAGATGCTTACAAAAGCTCGGAGAGTTTTACGAAAAAACAGTTCTCACTTCTCACATTAACTAAACAAAAGCTATAATCTAGAGCAAAGAAGCACATATTATTTAGAGGAACATATAGCTTAAGAATGGTAATCGCAAGAACACACACGTTAAGAACAAGTTGAAGATACTAACAATTCTCAGTATCCTAAAGCCATAAACGAAAGAAAAAGCTTCAAGAAACTAACAGTTGAGTTTACCTTTGACTCGCTGTTCATAAGCAGGACGATCACGCATCATCAAGGCAGCAGCTTCTCCATTCAACGGATCTGATGGGTTTGGATACAGAAGAAGCTGAGGAAGAAATGTCTCAAACACATTCACAAGGTCTGTAAAAACATAGAAAGTTAAACCAAATCTCCAGAGCAACAAACAAAGAATCATTTGATTCAAAATATACAAAATCAACTAACTACACATTCTTGATTTGGTCCTTACCGAACATTGGGCTCCAAGTCTGGTTAATCACATCTAAACAAACAGAACCTGACCTGAATAACCAAAGAGACCAAAAGATAAAGATTTTCTCAATATCGAAACATGAACACTGGCCGAGAGTTTATTGTACAAATGAAAGACTCACAGTTCATCAACATTTGGGTGATAAATCTTAGTGATGAAACCAACAGATGGAGATTTGTAAGGATAAGCATCTGGAAGCTCAACTCTTATCTTCCACACACCTCCTTGATACAGGCCTATCAGATAAGAACAACAACACCAAAAAAAAAAAAGAGTATTACTTTTGGCTAATATGAAGAACAAAATCCCAGAAATCAATCAACAATTGCAAAACCCTATCATCATTCATAAGGAGTAGAAATCAGAATCAGAACCAGAATCAAACGACTAAGCATCAGTGTTTGATTAAAGGAATTGGGGATTTAGTGAATCAAAATACGGAAAATCGAAATCGAAGATTCTTACTGTCTTTGGGTCCATTGAATTCAACGAAGAACTCTTGCATGCCATCGTTGATCGTCTCCACTTTATAATCGCTCATCATCCTGAAACAAGATCAAATCAATTTCAACAACACCAACCGACATCGAGAAAAATCAAAATCAAGACAGAGGGACGAGTTATTTACAGCTTCATCATATCCATTTCTCTGCGTTTGCTTGGCGATGACATCTTTTTTGTTTTCTGGGTTCGCTAGATTTCTATGATTTTCTTATTTTCTGGGGTTTTTTTTTTTTTAATTGTTCGTTCGGATTCGAGTGGAGATGAATGAAAATGTGTGAGAGAAAAGAAAAGAGAGCTTTTTATTTTATGTTTTTTTGTATATTTTATTTCTCGCGTACACCGATGATGATCAAGTATTCAAGTGAAGCGAAGACCGTATATCTATATTCCCTTCTCTCTGTCAGTAAATTTTGTCAAAATCTGTTTCAGTGAATTTTGATGCCTTTCAAATTAACCTTTTCCCAAAGAAACTAGGCCCAGATTGTACATTTACTTGCGACGTTTCGAAACTGATACGATATGTCCCTCTTTTGTTTAATTTTAGAACAGATTCACTTTCATTTATTAAATTTTAATTGTAAACGTATAAAAGGGAATCCAATAACTTTTGGAGTATATGTTTAGAAAGTGAGGGTTTATCAACGATGACACTCCCTTTTCTTGTCCTTGTTGGATTGAATTGAAACGGTGACACATTCGAACCTAAAGTAGAGGACACGTTGAAGGTGTACAACAAAATAAGTTGGCTAATGTCAGATCACATTTTCAAAACTTGAATCTCCAAAGAGTATAATTAATTGAGAAACTTTTTTATAATAGCGCAGCACATGTACTGATGTACATGTAACAATATCATTTACTGTAATCTCATAAAATTTGACTTATCAAGGAAATATATCACGCATTTAACAAGTTGAAACAATCAAACATCAATACATTAAAACAGAGGAACTAAATAACACTATGCATAATAATGAACTCAATTTCAGTTTGATTTACCATTTTTCTCAAACCCAAGAAAAAAACTGAATCAAACCAAAACTGAAACCAAAGCTTAAACACTCCTACAAAGAACCTTCTATATGAAAAAAACAAGACTGAACAAAATAAAAATATAACATCTACACGAACTTCATTTTGGTTTTTCCTTTTTCTTTTCACTTTTTGTTTATTCACAGTAGCGAAATCTCAAAGCACAAACCCCTAAAAATTCTTATCTTAAATCTTCTTTTGTAGACGACTTGAAAAGTCTGTACAAACATATATGTATATCAACACTGATATGTAATCGCAACTTGTGGATCAAGAACGTTACTATTCGTGTCTTCTTACCATTTCTTCTTTTCTTTTCTTTACGTTTCTTCTCCTTTTGTTCGGATACAGAGCCTTTCTGGTACTTGTGGATTTGTTAGTCAAGAGGAGAGTCGAACACCATTTCCTGCAAAATCTCAAAAGTTTCTTATTTTGTTCAAACTCTGTATTCTTGAGCAGGAATTGTGGATAGATAAGAACACTGGTCGTCTCTGTTTATCATTTTCTTCAAAGGCACTAAGGATTACTAGAATTGACGATCGGAGATACTGGAGTCGAATCCCAACCGATGAATCCAGGTAAAAATCGCAACTTTAACCATCAAACGAAAAAAAGTTTTGTTTTTTGGTGATGAAATTTCTTAAGTAAATCTAAATCTCTTGCAATGTGCAGGTTCCAGTCAGTAGCATATGTGCAACAGGTATGGTGGTTTGAAGTAGGAGGAGAGTTTAAGATCCAGTTTCCATGTGGAACATACAGTCTCTTCTTCCGTATCCAGCTTGGTAAAACATCCAAGAGACTTGGCCGGAGGAGAATCTGCAACTCTGAGCACATTCACGGATGGGACATCAAGCCTGTGAGGTTCCAGCTCGCGACTTCAGACAACCAACGAGCTGTTTCGCTCTGTTATCTGGACAACAACCCCGGGAACTGGAGTCATTACCATGTTGGGGATTTCAAAGTGGAAAATCCAGATATAGAAACAGGAATCAAATTCTCCATGACTCAAATCGATTGCACTCACACTAAAGGTGGGCTGTGCGTAGACTCTGTTTTTATATTACCTAAAGAAAGTGCAGAAGAAGTCATTCGATCAAAATAGTTTTTGTAGATACAGTAGAGTGAGAGATTGTTGTAAATGGTGAGAGAATCTTTTTTTCTGTGAATCATTCACTATACTTGTACACATGGCCGCTCAAAACATGAATTTTTAACATAAAAATGCTTCCTTTTGTACTGTGAGTCTGTGAAGAAACAGAGTATTGTTTCAAATGAGAAACTAACAGAAATTTTCTAATCAAGAATATGAGGTAGTATCACAGAGAATCTCATCATAAGAGTTCTTATTATTCCTGCATAAAAGCATAAATAAAAGCAGCAAATTTCATTCGAAGGAGCAAAACATAGACTCCTGAGACCACCTGAACACAAGCAGGTTTACTAATGAATATGAAACAAATTATTCTGAAGGCATAGAGAACAAAAGCTTCTTCAAGGTGTCTTCAACTTGGGGCGAGACGGAAGCAACTGCGTATTTACAGAAAGATAAACGGATTGTTATTCTAAGAATCTGATGTGAGCTTGGAAACGGGTTTTGTGGAAAGGAAGAGAGAGTTAGTTTACCTGATAACAAGAGATAAGCGAGGTGGTAAACCCGAGAGCTCCAGTGACGCGAGGAGTAACAGTCTTTGGAGCTAGCTGAAGAAGACCAATGGCTACAAGAATGTCCATGCTTGATTTAACCAAAGCTAGAGTTCTGTCGTTTGATTTCTGAAGCTTAGCACGATACAGCTCATCATCATCTTTGTGTTCCTTTTCCATCTTCTTCATAGATGAAGAGAGCCTTCCAAGCTCACCAATCTGATACACATTGAGAAGATCAAGACCGGTATGTATGTTTTACACACAAGCAAATCAAAACGTCAAGAATTAGGAGAAGAGTAGATAGAAACCTCGACTGCTGATGTACAAACAGATGATCCAAGCCAGCAGAAAAGTGATATACGTCCAATCAATTCAGTTCGTTCTTTGTTCTGCCATGCGATCAGAACAAAGCAAGAATCTTTCAGTCACTTAGCAGAGAAAATGAAACATCAAAACTTGATTAGACCGATTTTGTCTCACCTTGTATATGCCGGATCTACCAAGCCAGACGATTTGATCAAGAAACAAGAAGGTAGACAAGAGAGCATTCTTCGACTGAAACGGATCAAACCAAACAACACAAGAACAAAAGTTAAGAGATTGAATCAAAAACAAGATATGATGTTGTAAGAACTAAACATCTCTTTTGGCACCTTTCCGAGCAAGACAAGAGGAAGCGGAGTTCCTTTAGGCACAGGGCTGATAAGACCGTGAAGATCATTGACAAACTGCAACACATTTGAAAAGCCATTTTATCTACTCAGAAAATCAAAACAGTGAAGCCAATTCCAAATCCAAACAGATTAAAGATAGAGAGATTTGTTGACCTTGAAAAGACGGAAGACTTTTCTGGCCAAGCTGGTGTTTTTGTCGACGGTTTGAGCAGTACCAGGTTGTCCACCGCTCACGAATTTGGAACCGTACTGAATAGCTCTGCAAATCTTGTCTCTAGCCTCTGCTCTGTTCAAGTAGAGCACTACCAGAGCTAGCTCCGCTCTCGTCAAATCTAATGTAGTCATGTTGTTTCCTCTGCCAACAAAACAGAAACTAACTACGATTCAACAAAGATTACATAAGTTCAGAGAAGGGCCTGTCTCTAATTCCATTTTTGTCTTGTAAATATGAACCCAAGAAACATTAGAGAGCTATAGCAAACATTCAACCTTTAAATTCTCGCAAGCAAAAAAACTTTCAGGGCAACATTTGATTCATAACTCATAAGAAACCTAGAAAAGTGTTAGATTTATGCCGGAAAATTAACTTCATCAGCAACGAGAAAGACTAAGCACAACAATGCGATTAGCAAGGTAAGAAGGTAAAATCTAAGGCACCTTTAAGCTGAAAACGTTCGGATATTGAGAAAATCAAAGAAATTGGGATTTTGTTTACCTCAGATAAGATGATCTCTCTCTATTGTTGCGACGACTCTCGGGAAATCAATTCAGGCTTAAAAAGATGCAAAAGCCCAGAAATATTAGAAATTAGAAGAAAATATCGAAACTTTAAGGGAAAGGGATCTGAAATTCAGTTGGAGACACTGTATGCTGTTCTGTTCTTACTTATAATGTCATTTAATTTGGATTTGGAGATAAAAGGCGTGTTGGCTCATCTTTCTATCTTTTTCCTTCTTTGTAATTAAACCAAACGCACCGTTTTCAATCAGCGATCTTAATCTCACGATTGCTTCACTTCTAACCGTCGATTCTGTCTGAAATTAAAATATTGTGGAAACCCATTTCGTGTTAAAAACGTTCCATGTCCATATATGCACTTTGATCCCTATCCCCCCACCCACATCATCTCTGGCACACCTATCGAGTAAGGAGCTAAAACTTGAAAATCAGTTAAAACGCCGCGTTCTGTTAAGTTAATGAGTTGTGTAAGTTTTGGGGAATGTTAACGGGCCTTTAAAAAGCCCATACTTATAATTAAAGATAGCCTTGTGAATAACGGCCACATGAAGTGAAGAAAACCAGAGCCGGAGAAGAAAATGGCGGTAGCTTCTCTTGGTATTTGCTTCTCTGCTCGGCCAAATCTTCTTCTTCGCAGTTTATCTCGACCCACACACTCTGCTAGTAAGTTCTTCTTTACCATATGCTGCGTACCAAATTACGAAATTGTGAATTTTGGATTGCGTACCAAATTCAGTTACTGTTTTGAAGACTCTCCAATCAAGTCAAAACTCGCTCTAGTTACTTGATAATCAGTCAATAGAGTGTTTTTGCTATTTGAGTTTCACTTCACTGATGAGATTTCACCTGTTTCTTCATTGGTAGTGGCTGCAATGAGTGAGGATCCAATTCGGGAATGGATTCTTACAGAAGGGAAAGCGACTCAAATCACAAAGATTACTTCTGTTGGCGGTGGATGCATCAGTCTCGCAACTCATTATCAGACTGATGCTGCTTCTTTCTTCGTTAAAACCAACAGGTCAAAAGAAACTGAAGTGTCACTACTTTTCTTCTGAGATTTATATACCAATCAGACTTTTAATTTGTGTTTTATGTAACACTGGTTTAGGAGTATTGGACCTGAGATGTTTGAAGGAGAAGCTCTTGGTCTTGAAGCTATGTATCAAACCAGAACAATCCGTGTCCCCAAGCCACACAAAGCAAGTCATGAAACTACTGTTCTTTAATTTGCTATTGGTTTCCTGAAGTCTGAATATAGATTCTTGCTTGAAAATGTTAATAGGTTGGGGCATTGCCAACTGGAGGATCTTTTATCATAATGGAATTTGTAAAGTTTGGGTCATCAAGAGGCAACCAGGTGATTGATTGATTAATGATTGAATCTAACTTTTGAGCTAAATGTTAATAAACTTTTAGTTTCCATTGGTTCATGATTCTTTTTTAGTCATCAGGCTGAATTAGGAAGGAAGCTAGCTGAGATGCATAAAGCTGGAAAATCTTCAAAAGGCTTTGGCTTTGAGGTTGACAACACTATTGGCAGGTTTTGAATGAAATTTTCAATTCTTTTTCCCTTTTTGAGTGAGTTTTTTTTCTGCCCTCTCACGACGCAATGTGCCTGTTTTAGTACCCCACAGGTCAACACTTGGTCATCGGATTGGATCGAGTTCTATGGTGAGAAGAGATTAGGTTACCAGCTTAAGCTAGCTAAGGATCGTTATGGTGACTCTGCAATCTACCAGAAAGGTTTTTTCTTTCTCTCTTCTTCTCTGTCGTTATTGAGAAGAGACTTGTTTGGTAACATTTGACGGAAGTTTTGAACAGGTTGTACACTGATACAGAACATGGCGTCTCTCTTTGAGGATGTTGTTATAGAACCTTGCTTGTTACATGGAGATTTATGGAGTGGGAATATCGCATACGACAAGAACAGCGAACCTGTCATTCTTGATCCTGCCTGTTACTGTATAAGCTTTTTCATTTATAAGTTTTCTTGATATATAATTTACCATTTTGCAAGCATGTTTTGATCTCATTCCTCCATAGATGGTCATAACGAGGCGGATTTTGGAATGTCGTGGTGCGCTGGATTTGGAGAATCTTTCTACAATGCCTATTTCAAGGTTGCAACACAGAGAGACACACATTCTTCATTTTCTCTCAGTTTCTGTATCAATATTTGTTGTTGTTTCTTTGACTTCGTCAAGGTAATGCCAAAACAACCGGGATTTGAGAGGAGGAGGGATCTGTATTTGCTGTATCACTACTTGAATCATTACAACCTCTTTGGCTCGGGATATCGATCCTCTGCAATGTCGATCGTTGATGATTATTTACGGATGCTCAAAGCTTGAAATGGACAAGCTGATGAAGGAAGCTGCCTCTGGGGATCTCTTGTGTGTTGCCTATATATGTACAAGCTAGAGATAGTATTAGTACATATAGCTGAAGGGTTTAATAGTCATTAGTGTTTCCCTAATCTCTTGTGTGTATCACTATATATATTGTACATCATTGTGTTAATAAACGCAACCCATTGACAATCCATACAAGCTTGATATTGTAAAGGGAAGGCTTACTAAGTTTATAAACAAAGTTGAGAAGTTTGGTTCTTCTCACAAGCGACGTGGGACAATGTAAAATTGGAAGCATGTTCGACTTGAAACGGTGATTTTTCCTACAGGTTTGGGTTAGTAGAGACTGAGTAATGAGATGTGATTGTTAAGAACGTAGTCATTTACCATTGTACAACAAAGTTGATATGGCCGAGTTGGTCTAAGGCGCCAGATTAAGGTTCTGGTCCGAAAGGGCGTGGGTTCAAATCCCACTGTCAACAATAGTTTTATGTTTTTTTTCTAGATTTACATCGTTTAATAAATTTCTCCAATCTAAGGTTGAAAGTGATAATTGTAATAGTAATCACATACACTTATACCCTGATCCACTCTCATCTCGCCGAAACCTTGGCAAAAGAAAGGCTTTTTATATTTTCTAAATGAAACCAGAGTCTGATTACAATGGATGTATCAGTCTACAGTTTCTGTGTTTTATATTTCTGAGATTTTCGTTATCGTGAATTATAAGGTGTAACGGGTTTTTTCCTGGGGTGAGAAGGAAATCTAATGTAACATTTCAAGGCTTAGTGAGCATAACCAAATCAAAGGAACCAAACTTTTGGATAAAGAACTTGCAAACGCAAACTATTTTTAAAAACCAGAGATCAACATAGTAACACCATAATATCCAAACAACGACAAAGGTTTCTACTAAGCACCAACGAGTTGCTTTTAAAACAGATTACCAAAAAGTCATAATAGCAAAAAAGAAACAAGACTTGATTTTTGATTCCATGATTGCTTCAAAATCAATCTCCCTTTCTCCTGAAAGAGCATCCTTCGGTGAGCCTCGCCTTTCCTCCTGTAGGCTGGCAGAGAACCGTCTGGCAGTTTCCGCACACAACAACGGTCTGCGAGTGACTGAACACAGTCGTGCTGCAATACCAAAACACAGACCCCCATAAGATTATGTTGTTGTTATTACATCTATGTAATATGTTGAAAGAAAAATGTTTTGAAAGTGCTTACATGTTGAAGCATCCTTGGCATTTCACATCCTACAATATAATAAGAGACAACAAAGAGTAAATGAGATAGTCAGATTCAAAGTTGTAATTAAACATTTCTCAGAGCTCTAAACCACATCATCGATAGCTCAACAACAAAAACAAAAACCAAGCAGAAGATGAAACACAGAGGTTCATGGGATAATCAATTTAGGTTAGCAGACATTTACAACTCAGGACAGATGGGAAATGGAGTCGAATTCCTTACCACATTGCAAATGGTTAAACATCAAAATCAATAACCAGACACTAAATGGTGGTAATTAGATACTCAAAACTTTAAGCAATTGGTTCATGAGAAAATCGAATGACATTTCACAATTCTAGGCATAGTGTTTATTCGAAATGGTTTGAAATGAGTACCATGAAGAAGGAGTTTGGGGATTGAACAAGACGCTTGAGCTTGTGCTTGGTCTTCTCAAGCGCTGCTGGTGGGTTAAGCAGATCGATATCATTCTGAAGAACCTGTTCTCCACATCAAGCAAAATAAGATTCCACAAATCAGCTTTCATTGGACAAACGATATCACCAAACCAAATAACCTAATCAGCTGATTCAAGTTTTGTAATAGGATTTCGCATGATGAGATCAAACAAGAACTAACACAGAGAGAGAAACATAATCTACCTTGTAACCCCAAAATTCACTAACGGATTCATATTTCTATAGATAAATCAAATCAGGATGAAGAGTGGAGAGATCTAGACGAGAATGAAGAGCGAGAACTAACCATCTTCGCAAGAATCTGAAGAGACGGCTAAGCAAGCAGCAACGGCAGACGTTTGTTTGTGCAACTTCTAACACAGTAAACAACATTTTTCACAGCAATTATTTCATCTATGATTTGACATTCAATGATAACAATACAGATTATAGTCAATTTTTGAAAAGTGCTTATACACTGAAAATCACGAATATAATTATTCAAATTGGCTCATTTTTAAAAACGTTTTAAAACGATAACAAGAAAATACAAGATAAATTTTGAAAAGTATGGTGTATGTGCAATTGAGTCTAGTTTGCATTTGTGAAGGAAGTTGGTAGGATACTCCTCAAGCTCACAAGCAAGAAAATGATAATAAGAAAAATCAGTAAAGAAAGTTTCAAATAAATATTAAGGTTCGTCCCACGTTGGCGGAATATTTTTTATAATTATTTATGTTTTCAATTCCTATTTTATATGTATACCACCACCTCTGTATATTTATAAGCTACACCTACCTACAAAGGTCTGTGTAGTTAGCATTTTGACCACTTTTTCAACATGTATTTAAACTTATGTCAACATTAAGTCCTTATGTCAACATTGTTTATCTATTTCTTCGACAAGCTTTATGATCACAAATCTTTAAAATGCCAACTACCCATTGGTTGCAAAGAAATAATTATTATGAAAAGACAGAAAAAAGAAGACATCACCAAGAAGGCAAGTTATTCACTAATTAATCATGAAATTTAATTTTCGGAAGTATTGAAAAGGTGAAATTTGTTCTCTCGATATGCTTTTTCAAGAAATGAAAAGCCAATACAAAAGAAAAATACGCATAACCATTTCCATTCATAAGACATTGTCACATTGATATTCGTTGTTCAAATGTATATGACTTTCGAGTGTATTAACTGGTATTAAGAGTATATATCTTGTATTATTTTGATTAGTAAATATCCATTTTGTTATCACCAACATCTATTATATGGATTTCAATTCAAACAATCTAAATATATTCATTTTCGACGACAATAAATCGGTGTAAACTATGTAAAATTTCAGTTTTGTTTGTTTGTGTCTCCCTTTATCTCATTTCAAGTGGAGCACAACAAAGAGAATACTACCAAACAATTTCCGTAAAGATGGACCAGATTTCTCAAATCATCATTACTTCCTTTAAGATCACAACTCACAAAAAGTTATATTATGACACCAATTTGCCAGATGAGGTATTCCCTTTTTCTATATATGTACGTCCACATAAGAATACAAATACTGATATAACTAATATATTATTATATATTTATGCTGTATCATTTATTTATGAAAAACGTAATAGTAAGAGTAAATATTGATATATTTCTGATGATTACACACTGAACTGAGTTATGTTTAAAGTTAAAATTGTTAACGGAATAAATTTAGACCGGAAATTCAATTCTTATAAAGAATTGCATGTTACGTACGTTCTAGTATGAAATAGAACTCGGGGGGAAAAAGCTCGCACTTTTACTCTGTTATGAAATGCTAATAAAGAAAGAAAAATAGTGAAACAACTAAGGAAAAAGAAAACTCCATTTCCATTAGCATGTACGGTTAAGCAGAAGAAAGAATTAGTGAAAATATAATGCGGTTGGTCAAAAAGATGAAACTTTGGAATCATGCTCTTGTTAGTAGTTGGTTATATATTATCATTGTCCAATACATATAAAAGGTAAAGATAAAAGATTCCTTTTATAACTATTTTTCCCAATAAACTATTTGGTACACGAAGAAGAATCAATTTAGATTCCATTAACATTTGTTTTCCTAATTAAGCTGTCATTTATCAGCTTCTCTAATCAATAACGATAGTTTCTTAGTTATCTAACGACACGAAGTCACGAATCCCATAATGTAACGAGAATATTTAATACTTTATATCATCAAATTCTTTACATGTTTTATATTTGTATTGCTTTGATTGAGAAACTGCACAGGTGTAATTTCCTCTTATCATAGCATCTCAAATATTCTGGTAAGCTAAAAAGATTAGAAAACCTTTGCTTTGTTTTGTTGCCTCGATTTTCCACAACACGATTTGTACAAAATATAGTATTTGATTGGAACTATCGAGAAAACTGCCTTTTAGAAGCAACAAAGGAATAACGAATACATGAAAAAGGATAATTTTTGTTTCCTTCAGATTTTTTTTTTTTAAATACTCATGCAGTAGACAATGCTACCAAATATTTATTTATTTTGGGTTTAACAAAACCTGTTATAAAATTCCATTGATGGACTAATTCCAATATTTACAGTTGTCGTCTGAATAGTGTGGTAACTTAATGTCTCCGTTGATAAAAGTTGAATTTTCAATTAATTAATCGAACCAAACCATTGTGTTTTTTAATTTACAAGGATACAACTTTTTGAAAACAAAGATACAACTTGGTTTAATTTAACTTCAGATATATTTAAGAAAACACATATATATATAGGGGGAACATGCTGCCCAATACTTGAATCTTTTTGAAACTTGAAGTTTCTTTGTGTACTAATCATGATTAGTAATATTGTTATTTATTTGTATGATCGTCGTTGTTTTTATAATTTGTTATTACGGGCTAATAATGGCCATTGGATTTGACATCACTTCGTGATATCTTTTCTTGTTGAATACTACCACGATATTTTTTGTTAAACAGACTATATAAAAATATTGGATGAATCTTCTTCGAGAGTGCCATTTTTCCAGTCCTTTTATAGTTTCTTTACTCCACACTGAAAAAAAAAAAAAAAAAACAATTTAAAATACATGAAAACACATGTGAGCTTCTCCGTTTCTTCTTTTGTTTTCTTTCTCTTTACCTATTTGAGTGTTTTATTCAGTCAAATTACCAATTATGCTAAAAGGTTTCTTCCTGAAGTGTCTTAATGATAACTTGATCAGTGTGGCAATGTGGCATTACTAGAACTGGAGTATTTGGATTCAGGGTAAGTTGAAAATGGAGTGTGTGGAAACTGAATTCAGATCAAATCATTTTTATACTTTAAGGTGTTTGCCAATTGGATCTTTATCATAATACGAATATAGTTAATTCTTTTATCGTTTTTAGTTTGTAGAGGTCAAAACAAAAAACAAAAAACAAAAACTGTTTAAAAACAACTTATGTAGTTAATTTATTGTGACGAAGGATTATGTTTATTTGCAACTGCTAACCAGAGACTCCCACATGCCAGAGGTAAAAACCAACGTAACGTAGCGCTGACGCATAATTAGAGACGTAAGCCAACCTCTCCATGCATTGTTGTATTTAATCTGTATGATTAGACTTCAACTCCTCAGCGACTGAAGAAGTTTCTGTAAATATATGTTCACAGTTTGTATATTGATTATTGAGTGGGTCATTTGACTTAGCCAAATATATGTAATAATTCCCTATGCTTTTAGTACACACTAACATGACCAGAGAGGATCTTGATCCTCAGTGGCTGGGATTATTAAATAATAATATACATTTTCACGATAAAGAAATCAATATTCCGGTCCAAAAATTCATAAAGTATCAAAGAATCTACTTCCCGAGTCAAGGATTTGTGCATACGTCGTAATTAAATTTCAACATTTATACAAATATAGAAAGGACAGATGACAAGTCATTTTCAATACAAATATAAAGAAAAAAAGGTAAATAAAAAATACAAATACAGTGTAACTTATTCAAATTTACATACTCCTAAGAAATATAGTGGACCCTTGATTGGTCTTGTTTCACCATAAAGAAGAGGAAGAAGAAGAAGTTGGGTATTGGAAATGCGACTGTTGTACCACAAAGCTGCTCACAAAAGCTTCTTCCTCCTCATGCAGCCCATCCAGTTTCTGCCCACCATTATTTTATAACACATAAGAGATCATCGTACATATGGTTTTCGCTTTGTATGACCAGTATGAGATCTTTCCATTATCTACAATTTTATTTTTCGACATGTAATGTGTTATCGAATTTAAACCGAGTGATACTTGTATAGTTTTTGGTGTTTAACTAAAAATATTAAAATAAGAAAAACTAGTTTAGGGATTTGATGACTAACCCAAATCTCAGCGTCGTCGTCTTCAATGTTGGGAATTTCTACAATTTCGTCGTTGCGTGCGAATCTGCCACGTATCCGAGGTCTACTGTCCGCCAATGTTTTCCGGCATGCATACTTTTTGTTTCCATCCAAAATAGACACAAAAAAAATGATTTACAATCAAAATAAATGAACTCATAAATCAAAGCCTTAAAATTTTGGAAAATGTAATAAAAGTGTTACCTTTATAGTTTTGGAAAAGTTTCTCTGGTTTCGTTTGGCTCTGTACTTTGAGATTTTCTCTTTTCGTTCTTCTGCATTATAACGTCCCACCTTAAAATTTTGTTCCTCGGAAAACGGCGCCGACGATATCTGCTCTCCGCAATTCTTTCTCACGTTCTGGAAAAAAAAAAATCAAAACTTTTAGTAAAATTACAGTGTAGAGACAGCAAGAAACAGAGCAAAAGAAAAACAGAGACCTGCAAATCTCCTGTGCTGTAGACTCGTCGCATCTGACTGGAAAAGAAGGCATTTTCCGTCGAGCTCAAGGTGTTGTAATGAAGACTCGAAGAATCCATAATCGGAATGTTGTCCAGCGGAAGCTGATTTGGTTTTCCATCAACCGAATTGCTGCTAAAGCTTCTCTGCATATACCTCCCCGCATTCTCTATTGCACTGTAGCTTCGCGCCATTGACGAAACCGTTTCCGTCTGATTATGACGGGAGCCGCCATATCCGCCGCCTTCGTAAAACGTCTCTGTTTTGACGGCGTCGGAGAAGTCTGGATACAGTGCAGTGGGATTTTGATGAGATAAAGTTAGGGTTCCGAGAAGGTCGCTTGGAGGAGACGAAGAGAGGAGGTGAGGGGCAAAATGGTCAAAAATGTTTAGAGATCCATCAGCAGAGTAGAGTTCGTTGTTGCTGAACAAATCTGTAGTTGTTGTGTCTGAAGAAAACATTTCTGGACTTGAGTTGCGGAAAATTGACGAAGAAGATGAAGAAGAACCATCAAAGATATACAGATCTGAAGAAGCCATTTTTTTTTAATTGATGAACAAAACTATGAAAGTGAAACTAAGTTTTTGTTTTTGTCTTTTCTCGAGGGTTTTGTGTTGTTTTACCAAAAATGGCAAAAAGCAAAACTTTTTGTTGTAAAAATTTGAAATTTGTTCCCAATTGTTTTTTCTTACCTTTGATTTCTGGGTTTCTCTGTTTCAGAACCAAGACATGACAGTTCAAGTTTCTTTTGTCTGGTGAGTGATGTATTTATAACGGCGGAAGAAAATGATGTTTACTAATATGTCCTTATACTCTATATATATTATGGATTGCTACTAAATTTATGTATTCTTCCATTTGTAACCCAAATGCTTACGACCAAATAGTGTAATTTAAACTCTACCTGGCCTCTCTATCTTTTTGATGCATGATGTGAGCAAAAGCTCCTTTTGCTTCTACTTGTACTACTATTCAAATCATACGTTATAGAATCTAATTCCGTCATTAGCATAGCTGTTGAAAATGTATTTTTTAGATTAAATAAATATTCTAAGGTGTAGTTGAGGATATTCGAGCGACTTTGCTACCAACATTTTGTTTTTTGCAGTCAAGATTTTTCCATAAATCTCTTACATCAGTTTACAAAAACTTATCAGATCATTCATATTTCCCAATAGCAACGTAAAAGGAAAGGTAGTAGGACGATATTTAGATTAGAAACCTATTGTAGTACACTAGCTAGTACGTATAGGTGAAAAAAGTCGAGTCAAAATTGGTAGGTGAAATTTTATACAGTTGAGCTAATGCTAGTAAATACAGTATATATAACTAAAGTAGCAGGTAAAATCCTTTTAATAGCATTTGGTTTTCAATTATAAAGTATCTTGGTTTAAATATGTTCTTTCTCAATATGTAAACCGTAAAGAGTTTCTTAATCTTTTTGATATTTTAACCGTATTGCAGAACGGCAAATAAATTCTGATTGCAAGCCTATTCTTGAATGAGTGAATCAGTACTCCAAATGTTAGTGTAACAGACAAAACTGATCTTGGGATAAATTTTAAAGAAGCTTTTCCAAAGTATAGAAAACGTGATGATCGCCATACATTAAAAAAAGACTAGTATGTGTATCGATCATACGTACTGTATTTAATATAAGGGTGCTGTTAAAATTGTGTGTTGGTAATTTAAAAAAGAGGTTAAATTGTCAAATAAATACTTATTCTGAAATTTCGGCATTTCCAATGGGTCAAAGAGTTTTAATTCAACCAATAAAAAACTTGAGAGGAGCGAAATTCAAGTCCAAACAATAAATTTTAATAACTGTTACTTAAAAAAAAAATTCAAACAGAAAACAAAAAACAAAAAAAAAGAGGGAGAAAAAAAATTCTCAAAATTTCTGCGTTTGTTTCCAATTCAAGAAAAAGAACAAATATTGAATGCTTATTAGCGCGTGAAACGCTACTTAATTTATTACCATTTTCTTATTGGGATCCCTTTTCTTATTTGCATTTTCTAGGGAGATTCCATATTTTGTGGGTATATATTTTCTGGTGAAGAGATTTGTGTTTATTTTTTTTTTCGTGGTAATTATCAAAACCATGTCGAGCTCTCAGGACAAGCTTGATAAGATGCAGCTCCGGCAGAGTTACCGGAATGTATGGCATTCTGATCTCATGAGCACTGTCTCAGCCGATACTCCTTGTAAACCTCTCTCTGACTCTCTCTCTCTCTCTCTCTCTCTCTCTCTCTCTCTCTCTCTCTCTCTCTCTCTCTCTCTCTCTCTCTCTCTCTCTCTCTCTCTCTCTCTCGCTATATTCGAAACGTTTATGTTTATCTCGTTAAAGACTAATCCATAGTTATCATTTTTTTTTCTTCTTAATTTGGTTCTGCAGATTGTTGCTTCTCGTGTTTGTGGTAAGTGTTTCTTGTTCTTCTCTTAAATTTCTTTTCGGCTTGTCTTTTTGATTTTCCTGAAATGCATCACATTTCATCAAACTGTTGATACGTGGCTTTGTTGATTCCAGAACAAGAAAATAGAGTTTTAACAAATTTAAATCTCGTTGGTTGGATCACTGGTTTAAAATCGAACTGAGCCATTCTGGTTTTTATTAGTAATTGGTACAATTTTGACTCCTTATGGTAGATGAGAACCTTTGTAGTCTATGAATGGTTTGTATGTCTTTTGTAATTGGTTCACATTTAAATCTGCCATTTATTCTGATTATGCAGTGGACCTTGTGTTTCATACTTACTCCGAAAGAGAGCACTTTACAATGACATGTCAAGGTATTAAATTCTGCTTTCTGTAGAAAGATGACCAGATTGTGCAATGATTTGTTTTCTCTTAAATGCTATTGTGTTGTTGTTTTTTCCTTCCGTGAAGGTATACTTGTTGTGGGGGATATATGCCTTGTAGTGGTAGGTGTGGAGAAAGCAAATGCCCTCAATTCTGTCTTGCCACTGAGGTAAAAGCCTTTAATGTTATTTTGATTTTCATGTTGGTGAACAAAATGAAATGACTTGTGGAATTGGGAATCATCATTCACTCTGATATATATTTTGATCAATCTTTCCTCAGTTTTGCTGATCATTCTTGTTTTCATCACCAATCTGTTATACTCTAACTCTATCAAACACTATTTTCATTGCTTGTGATAGATTCTTTATTCGGAGCTCTAATTGAATTATATTTTGTGTTTATGTTTGACATTTAAAAAATTTGATGTTTATGATAAAAGAAAAAATCAAAAAATGATTTTCCATCATGAATTATGGAATTAGTAACATGAACATGAAACAACATTTTACTTCGAAGTTTTCATGTTCTTCTCTAGTTTTTTTTGCTTGCTATTCTAGTGGCGTGTGATATAAGCTTTCTTTTTTTTTTTTGAGCAAAGATATATATATACCCTTTCTTTAAAATCTTCAATTTATTTTTATGTAAGATTGATTCAATACAATACAAAAGAACTCTTTTATGATGTTGACATTGTTGAGGAATGTTTTCAGGTTTGCATCTGTTTTGGAAACTCAGTAGCATCTACTCGGTTTATGCTGCAAGATGAATTCAACATCCACACAACACCATGTGACAATTGCATAATTGTATTCTCTACTTTTCTCTCTTTTGTCTTCCGTCGCATACAGATTTGAGTGTACTAACATTTTCTTCAATCTTCTTCGCCGTTTTGTAGGGATTTATGATATGCCTCAACCAACTCGCTTGCATTTTCTCTCTTGTCGCTTGCATTGTGGGAAGTGATGAACTCTCTGAGGCTTCTCAACTCCTATCTTGCTTGGCTGATATGGTCTATTGCACGTATGTATTATCCTTTCTTATAATATCCTTAATTCTTCAACTAAATTAAATTTAGTCAAAAGAGTAATACCAAATCTTGTACATTGTATATTTTCTTGCATCCGTAATGCTGATTATATATTTTTGTTCTTGGTTTTCGCAGGGTCTGCGCGTGTATGCAGGTAACACAAGTCAACTTTCTTTCACATCTACTTTCATTTTTAACTTAACCAAAACCAATCTCTTCTCATTCTTTGCTTGCAGACACAACATAAGATCGAGATGGACAAAAGAGATGGTGTGATTGGTTCACAACCAATGTCAGTGCCACCGGCTCAGCAAATGTCTCGCATTGATCAACCGGTTCCTCCCTTTGCCGGTTACCCTCCAGCCAATGGCTATCCTCAGCCTTACTATCCACATCCTGGCCATGGTTACCCTCCTGCTCCAGGCTATCCACCTACCGCTCATGGTTACCCTCCAGCTCCAGGCTATCCGCCAACCGGACATGGTTACCCTCCTGCACCAGGCTATCCACCAACCGGACATGGTTACCCTCCTGCACCGGGCTATCCGCCTACCGGCCATCCCTCAAAACAAGAACCTTAAGGTCCTTGGCCTTACCAAAGTTGCAATATCATGTAAACCGGACTTCAAAACATTTAGTAGTTTTGTTGCTCGGTTTATGTCCAAGAAGCTTCTATACCATCCGGTTTGTTGTCTCATCGGTTTTCGGTTTTCCTCTTATCTATTGAAACATTCACTCTAGCTAGAAAACCCTTTATTAATTGCGGTTTTACTCTTGGTGTATTTATGATCAAGTATTATACGTTCCTGTAATGGTTCTCTGATTTCAAAGTTTTGCTGGTCTAACGAACCGGTTAATGACAACTACACTACTTAAAAATGGAGCTTCTTTTTCTTGGCTTTTAGCCTTTCTAGTCAAAGAGGGTCAAACCCACCATATTTTATTAAATTAAATCCTTTAAATAATTAAGTTATCTACCAAAACTTTTCTACAAAACACTACTTGTGGTCATCAATTTCATTCAATTAAAGTTTGTATTCCCTTTCAGTATAACAACTTCATGTTTCATTATATATATATATATATACGACGTTCTACGAATTTTGAAAATTAGTATTGAAATGATATGAAAGGCTAAAGACCCTTCCGTATATCTTAAAATCTTTTTCTTCTGTAAATTAAAATGCCAGTGTTACTGGTTAATCCTTTTTTTTTGTTACTGGTTAATGCCAGTGAGCCAATCTTTATACTTCTAGACTTCTAGTAGTCGAAGTACATCTACTTAACTCTACAATATAGATGTTATTATTATCATTTTGCAATAGGAGCAAAGCTATTATCATCATTTTTGAAAAAGTTTATCTTACTTTGATGGTGTGTTTGTAACCGAAAGCTTAAAATGATTAGGCGTGTGGGGTTTTTCGTAATGGGTTTGAAAAATAAGCACAAGCGCAGACAATCCTACGCACGCCACGTGGTAACAGCTGAGCATATTAACTTCAGGAGGACCTCTCTTCGTGGACTCTCCAATCAATTTCTTTTTCCTTCCGACAATTATAATACCTTCTGATCGTTTTTTATATTTAGAGTTAAATTTAATGCTCCCTACTTCTGTCTTTTTATATATACTGTAGTTTTAATGGTTAATTTATTTCATAGAACATCCTTTTTCTGTTTTTTTTATTAAAATAAGTAAATAAAATTCTAGCTTACATAATGTTCTTAAGTTATGTTCTTAACCGGGTTCTCGTGGTCTGGTGGTAATGGAACCTCCTGAGGTACCCGCCATCACGAATTCGAGTCCCCGACCATTCGGACTGCCTTAAATGGTAAGAAAATGTTGACTACCGTGGGCCTCATGGGATTAGTATTGGACCTAGAAAGCCTTTGGATCACCCACAGTTATCAAAAAAAAAAAAAAGTTATGTTCTTCCCTAAAATAAGATTAAAAAAAGAAGGAGAATGAGTCATTTGTTTTATTTAAAAAAATGTTTACACGTTTTGTCTCACATAGAAAGTATTAAACAGCTATGAAATTTCATAGTTTGTAATTTTGTAATACATTGTGTGTCTAATAAAGATTGTCTAATAAAGTATTAATCTTATATACTTTAGGGAAGAACATAATTTAAGAACACATATGATCTCCTAGAAATGAAATGAGTTAATAAAGGCTTTTGATAAACGGATCCGGATGACCAAAACTATATTTCTATCTTATTGATGTAATACAATTTTCTGTGAAATGGGTTATTGCTGTGATATTGAAACTTAAAATTGTAAACATCACTGTTAAAGAGTGACTTTTTCCGATCATATATATTGGGCGTTTATAACTTACGACGTATCGTAAAGATCGAATCACCATTAGGGCATCTCCAACCCACACACCATATTTGGTGTTGCTCCTACACCAAATTTGGTGTTTTGGTGTTCTACTTTTTTTTTCAACTCCAACCACAAACACCAAATCTCACACTAAAAAGAATATTCTTTTATATTATATTATTAAATTTAAGATTCTTTTATTTTTCTAAAAAGTTTTAATGAATGCTTAATTATTCAAAACTAATTCATTATTAAATTAATACAAATTACAATTCAGAATTTAGAAATAATAAAAACAAATTACATCATATCATACTAATTTTCAGAATTAGTATATTCAGACCACAAATGTTCAATTAATGCATTTCGAAGTTCAATATGCGCTTCACGATCTTTGATTTTTTTGTGTCGAGCTAAAAATTCTTGAAATTGAACATCATCATCACCAGTCCTCTCAACATCCGCAATTGGAACTTCAGCTCGTTCTTCAATATGTGCATCATCAACACGTTCATCTTCTATGATCATATTATGCATTATAATACAAGTTGTCATAATATCATGTAACACTTCCTTATTCCAAAAGCGTGATGGCCCGGCAACAATTGCAAATCTTGACTGCAATACTCCAAATGCACGTTCCACATCCTTTCTACATCCTTCTTGCTTCTTTGCAAATAATTTCTTTTTTGGACCACGTGGTTGATGAATTGTTTGAACAAGAGTGGACCATTTTGGATATATACCATCAGTTAGATAATATCCCATATTATAGTTTTTCCCATTAATAACATAATTAGCAGGTGGAGCCGTTCCTTCAGCTAGATTAGCAAAAAGATGAGACGCTTCTAGCACATTAATATCATTGTTAGTTCCTGGTAGACCAAAGTATGCATGCCAAATCCAAAGATCATAATCAGCTACAGCTTCTAAAATAATTGTAGGAGATCCACTCCGACCAGCATATTGTCCTCCCCAAGCAGTTGGGCAGTTTTTCCATTTCCAATGCATACAATCTAAACTACCCAACATACCTGGAAATCCTCGGCTTTCACCAATGCGAAGTAGCCGTGCAACATCGTTAGCGTTAGGTGATCGAAGATAGCGGTTGGAAAACACCTCGACAATAGCACGGCAAAATTTCTTCAAACTTTCTATAGCCGTAGACTCCCCTATTTTGATATACTCATCAGTAGAATCCGCCGGTAAACCGTATGCTAACATTCGAAATGCAGCAGTGATTTTTTGCAAACCAGACAACCCAAGTTTACCGAGACCGTCTCTTTGCTGGACAAAGTGATTGTCATGTCTTTGTATAGCATCGAAAATACGGAGAAACAAGGGACGGCTCATTCGAAATCTTCTTCGAAACATTGTCTCGGAAAAAAGAGGGTTATCTGAAAAATAGTCATTAAAGAGATTGCGAGCAGCATTTTCCCGGTCACGATTGATAACTATATGACCAGGAATTGATCCGCGATGAGAACCCTCAGAATTAAATAGATTTTGAGTGATGAGAAAATTAGTATTTGCAGTGATTTGAGTTACTGCCTGCTTTTCGATATCATCGTAAAATTCATCATCAGATGAAGAAGAAGAAGAAGAAAAATTTGTATAAGATGAACTACCATAGTTGAAATTCATGATTTTGAGAAGAAAGTAAAGATGATATGCATTTTAGTCTCAAGACAAGGAACCCATTTTATAGTGTTAGAAATTATCACTTTCAATTATCTTTTTTATTCAATCAGAAAATACGATTAAATCTAAGTCGTTGAATTTGTTCAGCCAAGATCTAACCGTTGCATTGATTAGTCACCTCATAATTTTTTTTTGAAATCAGAACTATACGAATAAATCTAGGCCGTTAAAATTATTCGGCAAAGATCTAACCGTTGCATTGATTAGTCACTTCTAGCTTTTTATCAATCAAAAAAATAAGACTAAATCTAGGCCGTTGAAATTGTTCGGCCAAAATCTAACCGTTGCATTGATTAGTCACTTCACGCTTTTTTATCAATCAGAAAAATAAGACTAAATCTAAGCCGTTGAAATTCTTCGGCTAAGATCTAACCGTTGCATTCACTAGTCGCTTCATACTTTTTATCAATCAGAAAAATACGACTTAATCTAGGCCGTTGAAATTATTCGGCCAAAATCTAACCGTTGCATTGATTAGTCACTTCAAGCTTTTTTATCAATCAGAAAAATAAGACTAAATCTAAGCCGTTGAAATTCTTCGGCTAAGATCTAACCGTTGCATTCACTACTCACTTCATGCTTTGTTATCAATCAGAAAAATAAGACTAAATCTAGGCCGTTGAAATTGTTCGGCTAAGATCTAACCGTTGCATTCACTCGTCACTTCATGCTTTTTATCAATCAGAAAAATACGACTAAATCTAGACCGTTGAAGTTGTTCAGCGAAGATCTAACCGTTGATTTGTTTCTTCAGTTCTCTATATAAATGTATACTACTCTTTGAATGATCACACATCTTACAGTCACTTACTTACCACAAATATTTCTTTTGCAATGGCTTCACCTCGATCTGCTTCATATTCTATGGAAGAAGATATTCATTTATGTCATGTGTATCTTGATATTTCTCAAAATCCAATCATTGGGATAAATCAATCAGGAGATCAGTTTTGGAGGAGGGTTTTTGTTGAATATGATAAATCTGAGATTTTTCGTAATCAACCAAGACCACAAAGATCCTTAGAAACCCGAATGGCAAAAATTCTTTCTGCAGTCTCCAAGCTGAGGGGATGCGTTAACCAGATTGAAAATAAAAATCCAAGTGGTGCTTCCGACCAAGATATTGTAAGTATATATTTGAACTATTTCTAATTTTTGTCATTTTTCTTTGTTTTATTTGCTAACATGTTTATGTTTTTTCTTATAATATTAATCAGTTAAACCAAGCAAAGATGTTGTTAAGACAAGATGTCAAATACAAGACAGGATTCAAATTTGATCATGTATGGCCTATTCTCAAAGGTATTGAGAAATTTGCAAGCAACCACACTAGTAGAACCACTGCATTTCAAGAAGAACGCCGTAATGTCATGTCATCTCAATCATTCCAAGATGAGTCATCGCCATCGCATGGTATGAGTTCATTTGATCTAAATATGAGTAGTGAAGAAACCACTTTTAATTCCTCTCAGCGACCTATTGGTGTGAAGAAAGCAAAGAAACAACAACAATCTTCAGATCAATTTAAACAAATGATGGAGCAAAGTGATAAGCTTATCAAAGCTATTTCTAAAGGTACTGCCGAGAGAAACGAAATTCAAAGACAGAAGGTGCAGGTAGCAAAAATGAAAGAAGAAAATAGAATATTATTTACAGATTTAAATTCTATAAGTGATCCAGGGTGTCGTGCGTATATCGAAAATGAAAGAGAGAAAATTTTGAAAAGAAGAGCACCAACAGACCAATATGAAGAACACGGAGAAGGTTCTCACAGCCAATATCGAGCATCTCAAAATCAAGGAGATCAAACTCAAGGAAACCAATTTCAAGGAAACCACGTTGAAGGTGGAGATGAAAGAGCACCAAATGATCCACAAGATTTTACCCAATACTATCGTTATCTTGGTGGAGACGGAAATTATTTTCCCGGAAATTAGATTATGTTCTTAAAAAATAAATTGTTGCATTTAAGTATTTTTCTTATGTTTGTTTGTTTTTAATTTTGTAATCCTATGTTTTCCAATGTTTTTTGTTGAATTTCAATATGTATTTTTAGTTATAATTTATGTTTAACTTATATTTTGTGTGGAATACTAGTTATAATTATAATTTAAAATGCAAAATATAAAAATGTTTTATCATTTTTAAATAGCAACTTTTTTTAAACTTAAAATACACTTAGTTACTCAATAAACAAATACTTATTTTATTAATATAACACTTATTTTATTAAAAGATAAATGAAAAAAAAAAGAATATTTTTTGGTGTTTTGTGAACAGTGTCACACCAAATATGGTGTGACACTGTTCACAAAACACCAAAAAAAAAGATTTGGTGTGAAGTTTGCCGTGTGATTGGAGATGATTCTGCACCAAATATGCCGTTATGCCGTTCGATTGGAGTTGGTCTTAACATATCAAGAACAAAAACGATAGTGTAATCGAGTCTAGTCAGTTTTAGAAACAGGTAATCATCAGATATATTTTGGCACTAAATACCACAAGAAAAATTCCAAGAAAGGTCAGAGAGTCAGAGTAAAGGTATCATATCTTGTAAAATATAATTATTTCCCTCTAAAGTTGGAGAGAAAAGTTCTACAAATAGTAAAAGTTAAGATTTCCATTTCATCTTTTTTCCTCTCAAAGGATAATACAAATTCCCTTCGTCTAATTTACTAAGAACCACCTATATTTTTCTATTTACATATATACCAACAACTCAACTCAACTAAAAATGAAACAAAAAAAAACACAGAAAGACAGGAATTATTTTCCCTCTTTGCAGAAATTAATTGCAAAAACAAAGAAGATTTCTAAGTTGATTCTCCAATAAGTTGAGAAACACTATTAGATTCAGACCAAACCCTTTGGTTAAAAGCAACTTGTTGATCATCAGGAATAAACGGCGTTCTACAAAGTGGACACGTCATCTGATTATAACCCATCATCCAACGGTCCAAACAGCTCCGATGGAATATGTGTTGGCAGTTCGTCAGCCGTCGGATCTCATCTTCGTTTTCGAACTCGTGGAGACACACCGCGCAGCAATCGGATTCGGATCCGGACCCAGGTCGGAGCAGTTCTGAAAATCTGATAACGGGTAGGATTTCTCCGGCTAGCCTCGCCGCCACTGGGTGGAAGAAGGAGCTTTCTTGGTGATGCGCCGCCGTGGAAACTGACGGCAGTTCCGGCCATGATGGTGATGAAATCGGGTCGGACTCGAGGAAGTCGGGTAAACCCATTACCCGAAAAACGGTGTCGATGAGTTTACGGATTAAGCCTAAAAGAGAGAGTAAGCATAGGAAGATTCTTGGGAGGAGGAGCTCGGTGTAGCCTACCGGGAAACCCATGCTTCGCCGTTAGAGAGAGAAAGCAACAAAACAGAGGGGAAGAGAGAGAGAGCTTAGAAATGGGAAGGAGAGGAAGGGGTAGAGAAGAGTGGGCTATATATACACGTGGGTGATATTGTATGTAAGTAAATAAGTAACTAATGATTTGTTTTTTCATTTTCTTTTGGATTATGCAGAGATTTTTTTGTTTTTTTATAAGATAGTGGATTATGACAATTATATTTGTACAAAGTACGTAGATAAAAAAGTTATAAAACTAGAAAGAAGAAAATATAACTTAGGATTAGGAACCATAAATAGTGATTGAGTACATATTCTTTCGATGTCAAAAAACAAAAGTAGTGATTTGAATAAAATTAATAAACGCAAATTAAGACCTACCAAAAACTATGAATTATACCTCAATTCTTATACTTGGACACACCATTTAAGATTTTAAGGAGTTTATCTTCGCTAGTTCGCTTATATGTGGCAAACTAATTAGTCTGGTAACAGTGTTAAGACTTAAAAGTATTTTCATCCAGCTTTTTAGCTACACCCTTTAACTATTTTTCTTTTAGTAGCATATTTTAAAGTTAATAACAAGAGTCTTTTACATTTATATTCACCTAATACACTCCAAAACTGAACTTAACAAAAGAGAGATATAGGAAAAAAGAGGAGCAAAGACAATAATAAAATATATAAATTTCAAGAAATTGTACCGAAGCTAGAAAACATGAAGGTGGGGACAATCGGATTGAATTTGTTTATTGACAAAAGAAAAGTGGGGATTTAAATGGTTTCAGATGGTTCCACGAATCCGAGTTACAGTAGCATAAATTTTGGAAAATATATAAATAAAACACATAATTTAAAAATACAAATGATTCAACGATAAGAAAACGTTAAATACAATAACAAAAAGATGGACCCGACAACTGTTTTGTTTTGATGCTTCATTTTTAGTGCAATTTCAACATCATATTTGTCTTTGTCCCTCATATTTATATGTCTATAATGCCAACTTATATGTATAAATATTGGATTCTTACATGTCTAAATAAATTAGCGACTATACAAACCTGTAGATTAGGAATCTGTGGTATTCAGATTTTCCTTAATATAGAACATTTATGTTTTCAAAACATTATTGATGTGTCTATGTGCAGCCGCACACGACAAATAAATGTGACGTGAGGGCAGACTGTTAGGTTCATTTCACTTCAATTTCTCAACGTTCTTGATTTGACTATATAAATTAAATACAATGACAACAATATTATTTAAAACAACTAGAGTAATAAAATAGTTAAAGAAACCGTTCTCAATAGCATAATGATATTAATTAGTACATATCTCAAGTATCATGGATCTTTGCAGCCGATTTATATTAGCTTGCCGTGGAATATGAAAGAAGAATTTTCGTATTCATTTCAGTACTTTTATCACAAAACAACTTGATTATAATTTTTTATTTAACAAAACAAATACTAATATTAAGGAGCTACTAGAGAGAGCGAAAGAGAGTGGTAGTCAAGTCATATGGGACCTGAATAAAATGTCTGCAAGTGCCAAAGCAGCAGTGACCCACACTCTCTCCATCTTCTCTTCCTCCAACATTTCACATTCCCATATTTACACTTTCTTGTATCTATTTGCACATTTACTTACATGTATTTTATATCATATGATACGTACAAGTATATATACATTTTCTCCAACAAAAAGTCTATAATACGTACATATATGATAAATAAGTTCAGTAGCCAATGCTTGTGACAAGTAAAGTGGTGGTGGTACGTGGACCTGGTGGTAGACCTCCTTCTTCAGGTTTACGTAGACATTAATTTTAATTAATGAAGTTCATTAAGATAATTTCGAATATGTTGGACATATGTTTGTTTTCGAAATTTTGTGCTTCTTATTTAAATATCATATTGTCCTTATTTCGTTAGTTCATATACCATTCATCTCTAAGTCGACATTTTTAGCTAAAGCCTAAATTAAAGAGTCCCATGCATAAGAATTAATTCCAGTATTTTTAAACTATTTTTTTTTTTCTGGAGTTTGTGCTCCTTAACATTGTCGTTGTTTCTCGTTGTGATGTGAACGAGAGAGTTATAGGAGAGAAAAACAGTTGTTGTAACTTCCAAGTTCCAAATTATGATCTTAGAGAAATCTATAGGGTGAAAAAATAAACCCAAGTCTCATATCATGAAGTCTTTAGGGTTTTTTTTGGCAATTTTCCCAAGGATCAAAGAAAATGATCTACTCTTAAAAGTAATTTAAGCATCTTAGTATGTATGCTAATTCAAAGGAAAACTACAAAATCCCTCCAGTTCTGCATGTCAGACGTTGTCGTTGGTTCGTACTACCATTACACAAAGGGAAACAATTATAATTTTTATTTTCTGTCACTTTTATTATTTTGCATTTAGTAACTACGAACTAGTAAGAACACAGAGTCCAGTACTCCACTAGTGATTGGTCTTGTATTGTCTGAATCGGACCACGTGGATATCATTTTAAAAATAAAGCAATAATTCTGTATTTTATATTTATACATCCATGTTTTTGGTATACACTTTTCGGTTGGACCATACGCTTGCACACACTATCACTGACGGAAAATGAAAGTTGAATTTCAATAGCGAAATAAATTTCTACAAAAGAAAAAAGTAAAAATAAACAAAAGCCATAGTAATATAGCAAAATTTGAATTTCGACGAGGAAAAGCATCTTCAATTTTCTGAAAACATTTCTCCATGTGCATATGTTTTTATGTATGTGTATATGATAAATTGATAATAGTTGTAACTCAAATATATTTTTTGTTAAAGGTAACTCAAATATATTTGCCTGATCGAGAAGTACAAAGACAGCTAATACAATAACTTAACCAGTGAATCTAATGTCTCTCCTTCTAGTAGGCAAACTAACGTGGCCTTGCCTTTTTCCAAATATATTTATAATTTCTTAATTATATATTTCATCTCTTTACTTTTTCCCCTTTTGGTAGCATCAAATAAGTTAAAGATATTTTTTATATCTGGTCTTCATTTCAAACATTTCTAAGTTACAGAGATAATTTAGACAGAAAAAAAGTAAAAATCTGAGGCAAGAAAAAATATGAATTAACAACTAGTGAATTTTGCAAAGCTTCGATTAGTGTTTTTTCACTGCTTTTCTTTGTTCAGTAAACTAATATTTTGGTCAAATGCAAAAGCTTCATGTGAAAAAATTTGTTTGAATTTTTGGCAGGTGTCAAGAATTATTTGTTTATAGAAGAATCACAAATGGCTAATTTTAAGATTCTTGAAGCTGCTTATAAATAAAACAACTAAACAAGCAGAATTAATTTACTGCCTTTTTAGCCTTCTCAATGATACTGGGCCACATCTGAAACAATATCATCAGATTCATGGTAAAACTGGGTAGTAAACAAAGTAGATCTGCTTACATCAGGCAATGAAGAGAACCAGAGTAAATAAGGTCTCTTTTTCCATGAGCAAGTGGTTTTATACACACAAAAACAATCTCACTTCTCTTACTTCTCAAAGATCCCACTAAAACTACAAGACTCTCTCGTACGTGTGAATCAAACCAAATTAAAAGACGATCTTATCTTTTAGACTTGGGAAGCCACTCTCTTTGTACAGCTCTTAGGGACGTGAATGCTATGGAAGTTTGGTCCCTTTGGGATAGTTGCAGGTCTTTTCTCCACTGAAGCAACACCACAAACATAAGGTTTGTTGATGACTGCAGCTTCCTTAGATTCTCCTTTCCTCCCTAATGAGGTTTCAATCGTTTTGCTTGCCACTTTCTTCTTTGTACCTAATGCAACCCTGAGGAAATACACACAAAATTGATCAGATTTACATGCTGCGTAAAGGCAACTGTTATTGACAAGTCAAAACTCGTTTTTTGGTGTGATAAGAGTGTTTTTACCTCTTGCCATTCACCATGTTATCAGAGGCATCGTGTCCAACAAGTGTTGTTGTTGTGGATGTTCCTCTAAAAGCTTTTGACCGTGGAGTTGTGTTCTTCTCCAGCTGCAGTTTAAATTAGTAAGTAACAAAAAGAAAAAAAGAAATGCTTTGGATTTTGAGTGTTTCAGAAAGAACTTACTCTAACTGGCCTTAGAATGTTTGTACATTCTGCTCCTTCTTCTTTGGGAAGAGCAAACTGTGGTTTCTTGTCCGTGTTTGCTTCCTTGAGAATTCCTCTTTCCTGAAAACATGTATATACATATTCTTCCATCAGAAAAAAAAAAAAAAAAAAAAAAAAACAGAGTTGACAAATCTCTTTGGTGAGTTGTATAATATTGCACATCACATCATACGTTGGTTCTTAGTCGAAAAGGCTTTGGATTTGTGAGCTTAGGTTTTGTATACTTGAGACGGTTATTAGCCGAGACAGTCTTGCCATTGAAACACTTATCCGCTGCTACTGTCATCGCCTGGTTCAGTAGAGAAACACATATAATCAAAACACAAGAGAAGATAGCAGAGCTCATCAAAGAAGAAATCTATCTTTCTTACCTTTTGAGTGGTTTCTTTCTTGCCAAAGACTTTCTTTTTCAACAGAGGGTATGTGGCTTGGTCGACTTTCCTGCACCTGTTGTTGTCCAAGGCTGAAGAATTTTCTTTGTCGTCGTCACACTTGAATGGTGATGCATTCTCTTTATCCTCAATCTCCCTAGTCTCGTATTGCTTTGCTTTATCCTCTCCACTCTCTTCTGTCACAGAAACAGCTTCTCTTTTGACATCCGTTGCATTCTTTTCCTCCAAAGCTAATGCATTTTCCTTATCTTCAGTCTCTGCAATTTGGTTTTGCTTCCCTTCAGATTTCTTTTCAACAACAACCAAGGACTCTTCATTCTCAAGTATCATACCATTAGCCTCATTAGATTTCAAAGGAACAGAGGAAAGCAAAGGCTCTTCCTTTCCATTGATCCTCTGTTTCAATGTACCACTACCTTTAGCCTTTTCATCAATCTGTTGTGTCTTTGGCCGCAAAGAATCAAACACTCGGCTCTTCACATCTCGTCCCTTTCGTGGTCGTTTACAAGTCTCAACCCCCAAACCACCTCTTGTTTGGCTATCAATCCCAAGCTTCCTCATCCCATTACACAACTTCTTAAGCTCCACGGATGTCTTTAGTTTCACCAACTTGTTTGGAGAATGAAACACCAAAGCCTTTGCAACAACTCTCTTCTGCGGCGTCACTCTACTCGTTGTCGGATTCTGCACACTCCTAAAAGCAGCTGCTGGACTCGGACTCTGCATTAGCGTCTTCGTCTTCCGCTCGGTGAAGGCCTTGGATGACTCTTTTCCTTTGACCTTTGCCTTTGGAGTTGCATTCTTGTTTGTGCAAATCACTTTTGCTTCTTTTGATCTCATATTGTTGTTAGCCTTGTGAGGGATGGATGAGATCATGGCCAATCTAGCAACGCGTGATCTCGAGGGCTTTGCAGGAACTGTGTTGGGGCATTTAAGCTCTACACTGTAATAATAAGTAACAACAAAATTAAGCTTCATGTAAGATTAAGAAGAATGAAACGTTGATCTCTCTCTAAGTTAAAAACACACTTCGTTTGAATTTGGTTACCTAAAATCTTTTTTGTAAAGAGCTTTTCGAAGACGAACACTTGGACTCCTAGCTGCCATGACCTATTAATCATCAAAGTATTGATCTTTTTAAATCATCGTCGAAATCAAATTAAGGAAGAACAGGGGAAAAGAAAAGTTTGTAATTTCGAAGCTAACCCGAAGAACGAATTTTTGGTAGATTGCTTCCGAATCCATAAATTCTTCATGCTTTTGATCACAGCCTGATAAAATTCAAAACCACAAGCTGATTTAATCACTAAAACCCTAATTTAGCAGTTTTTTCAGATCGATTACTACAGAAATTGAACTTTTCCCCCCAGATCTGATCTCTGTAACATTGAGATTAATAATTACTAGTGATTTATTCAAATTTCAGAAAGAAAAAAAGAGAAAGAGTGAGAATAAGAATCTGACCAACTCTGGAACAAAACCAGTAACGATCGTCGCCTTGGGGACGATGATCAGGAGCGGTAAGGTCTACAAACTTTGGTGCTTCTATGGTCTCGTAGAAGTCCTCTTCGTTAAACTCATCCACTATCATGTGCTCGAACGCCTCCATTAACACCGAAATTATCACAAGTTACAGAGAAAGAGAGGAACAGAGAGAGAGAGAGAAAACTGGGTGTGAGAAAGAGAGAGAAAGGAGTGTCTAATTTCCAAGATTGTAGCTCAGACAAAATGAAGGATCTCATTCATTAACAAAACTAGCCGTTAAGAGGAAAGGAAGATTCCTTTTGTAATAATGGTCTCTTTCCAGGGCTATTTTCGTCACTACAATTGGTTTTGATTTTGAGCTTCAAAGAAAAAAGCAGTCTCTAGAGTCACTCACACTACCAGTAGCCGTTACTTAGTTTGGTGAAGGTAAATATGGCTCTGAGAGTAGTTCAGATTTTTAAACGTCTTAAAAAGGTTTTAAAGTCAGTTGACTAAAGAAAGGTTAAAAGATTCTGAAACATGTCTAAAATACGTCAACAAGTGAGTATTTTTCAAAAAAAAAATTAGCCCACTATGTAGATAGTTGTTCAATTTCCTTAGCCAAGTCTGGGATTTAAACAATCTACAGTAATTCCAGGTTTAGTGATATTACGCATCTTGTTGTATCTTTTGAATGTTGTGATATGCTCCAGAAGCTGATGGTATAGGCAAAATGAATAAAACAGCGTGATGGCATAGGCAAAATGTAAGTAATGGGCTTAAGCCCACTTCACTGGGCCCATTCTACAAAAGTAGTTAGGATAAAGTGATGCGGTTTTTTTGAGTTTATATATTTTAGTCGACGTGGTCGACAAGCAACCCTGATTAATCCCGATTCCTCGGCAGAAGCACACAGAGCCTCAAAACCCTAAGAAGCGGATCATGGCAACGGTGAGGGAGATCGTAGAGGAAGACGACCGAATTTGGAGAGAGCGAGAAAGTGACCGCGAAGTGGAAGATCGAAATCGACCTAATGAGAGCGAGATCGCGATCATCGGAACCACCAATAATATGCCAAGAATTCCGGTTAGTATATGAATGCATCATCCCTTCCTTGTACGACACTAGCTTCGTTTTGAGAAATTAATAATTGATGAATGCATCTAGATTCGAATCCAGCGCATGATTGACAGAATGAGGCTTGGTTTAGAGTTTTACGATCCAATCATCCTCGACTTTGTGGACCTTACGGATAAAGATTTAATTTGGGATCCGAATTCGTATTCCGATTGGAATGAAGAAAGATTTCAAAACTATTTTCATCCAAAGCCTGTTACTACTGTTACAATTCCACCAGAAATTCCGGAAGGAACTAGCAAACTGTTTATCATGATCATGGATTGGAGTCGTGTAAGTTTTCTCATTCAGTGATATTGTTTCAAATATGAATCTCTGCTTCTTCTGATATCTGTATTTGTTACTTATAGGCCAAAGACTTGTTGTTGGTTTTGAATCCGTTTCTGCCGGAACATGGACTCATTTTGTCTGTGGCTTTCTATCCAAAAGATCCCGTCCGCAAGTAAAAAATCGTCTATATATATATATTTTGGTGACTATTACTTACTGTATTACTTACTGAAACTGATCCTGATCGATTCCTCTCTTCTTGTTCCGTATCAGGGGTTATCATGCAGTTGCTGAATGTGATTCAAGTGCTACTGCAAGTTACTTGTTGAACAAATCTCGCCATGGAATTGAGGCTGAGTTTGAGAGACGCTCAAACAAGCTCCTCGACTTTAAGTTTGTTCCGGATGATATGGAGTTCAAGAAACCTCCTCGTGACGTTGCAACAAACGAAACTGATCCGGATCCGAGATCCTCAGCTCTGGTCCAAGGAGTGCGAGCTATGAATATCAATCAGCTCTATAGCAAAACGAAGATCCTATACAGAAGACCCGTTGAACAACTCAGAATGGTAACTTGTAAAGAAAGAAACAACGGATGCCTTCTCTTCTAAGAAACTTGAACGTTGGTTTTTAACTTTTTATGATGATCCAATTATATGTCCCAAAATTTCACTGGATGAATCACTTTCCAAGTATACGTGTTCAAAATCCAGATTGTTAACACATCACATGGGCCAAGAGAAGGCTGTTGCTTCTCCTTCCAAGGTTGATTATAGCTTAAGATATGATTTAGCTGCATACCATCTGACTTTCCGCATTCATCTCTCAATATCCATGATCCAGGAAGCATCTACATTACATATGAAAATACTTGTGATTTGAGGACTCCATTTGATGCTAACTTGCTAAGGTCACTTCACTTATATAGTGTTAGGATCTTCTACTCTCTGCAGAGCTTGGTTTTGTGGCTGAGAGAGACCTTTTCTGCATTGTAATCCAACCACTTTCGAGCATCTTTTTTAGACATTAGAAGCACAATTCTTTTTTTAGCCTTCCATATTCTCGTAGGAGCCAATACCATAATCTGATCGTGTCTTTGAAGAATTGAAGCTATATAAAACACTTGGCCAGATTCTCATACAATGAAGTGTAGCGCCGCAGAAGAATGAGCTCAAACCACCACTCTAGCATCGTAACAACTCATGCTTAGCAAATAATGTGCTTAAGCCCACTTTACTACAAAAGTAGTTAGGATAAAATGATTCGGGTTTTTTGAGTTTCTATGTTTTACTAGACGTAGTCGGCAAGCAAGCAAGCACAGACAGCCCTAAAAACCTATTTTCTGGAAATCGACATCACAGCGAGATCGCGATGGGAAGCACGGATATACAAGGACGACTAATTACGGTGAGTTGATTACAGACGCCTAAATGTAAACATAATTTTTTTGTTTGAGAAACATAATATATTGAACCCTCTCGATTTGATTCGATTGCAGCTGAGGATTCAGAGAATGAGAATGGGTTTAGACCCTTTCCATCCAAATTTGCGCAAGTTGATGGAGATTCCGAATCAAGAATCATCATCGGATTCGGATGGTGGAAAAAATCAAGAGTTTTGCTATAATCGAAATCCAATTTCAGCTCCGGTGAGTTGATTTCATATACCATTGTATGTATGTATGTATGTATGTATGTATGTATCATTCTAGTTTTGGTCGGAAGAAATAAAAATAAATTTTGACATTGCAGCGCAAGATTGAGATTATGGATGAAGATTCTTCTTCTGAAGAGGATGAAGATTCTTCTGATGAGTCTATTAATGGACCAGAAATTCCGGAAGAAACTAGCAAACTGTTTATCACTATCAGCCTATCAGGGATTGGAGTCGTGCCTCGGTAAGTTTTGTCATACAGTAATATTGTTTAAAATATGAATCTTTGCTTCTTCTGATATCTTTATTTGTTACTTATAGGCCAAAGACTTGTTGTTGTTTTTGGATCCGTTTCTGCCTGAAGATGGACATTTTTGTCTGTGGCTCTCTATCCAGAAGATCCTTTCCTCGAGTAAAACAAAATCTGCTTTCTTTTAGTCTAAATTTATTTGGTGACTATTTATTATTACTTGCTGAAACTGATCCATTGCTCTGTTCTTGTTCTGTTTCAGGGGTTATCATGCAGTTGCTAAATGTGATTCAAGTGCTACTGCAGATTACTTGTTGAACAAGTCTCGTCATGGAATTGAGGCTGAGTTTGAGAGACGCTCAAACAAGCTCCTCGACTTTATGTTTACTCCGGATGATTTGGAATTCATTCAATCTCCTTGTGATGTTGCAACACACGAACCTGATCCTCTGGTGCAAGGAGTGCAACGTATGCAAATCAATCAGAGCTCTGAAGCAAAAGGAAGAGATCCTAAACAAGACTTGTTGAACACTTAGCCAGATTCTCATACAATCAATCAGAAAGGATAAGGGTAATACAGTGTAGCCACAGAAGAATGAGCTCAAACCACTCTAGCATAAGAACAACTCATGTTTCCTTTATGTGTCCACGACCACACCTTATAGACATTCTCGAAGTTTTGTCAATCTTTCATAGCCATATTAACTAACGGCTGTTTTTAATCTATTAGACAAATTAATATCTCGACAGAAGTTGTGGATTGAAGCTAGAGTTGATTACATCATTGTGGAGGTGTGTCTATGTTTTATCTTATACACCCATATTTTAATAGCACATGATTTAATAGTATAATCACCACTGTTATTGTCTTATTGAATACCCACGAGTACCTTTCCTATAACTAGATTCATACCAAAGCAAAATCAATAATAAGTTATTAAGTAGGACTGTAGGAGCTTCCACGAGATATTTTGTTTTCCATGCAAATATATTGTTTAATCTCTTTTGATAATGACTACCTAATAATCAATTGCGTAATCGTAGAATAGTTTATGTTGGAAAAGTCTTGGTCGCTGACAAAAACTCTTAAATATGTGCTATAAATTAATATTATATATGTCATGCATACGTGCAAAGACACATAAGATTAAATATAACAATTCACTTGAGAAACACCAAAGTGAAGTAGTTTAATTGTACAATATGGTCACGTCGATTAAAAAATATACGTCATTTACGTGTTCATTTACATATGAAGAACATATATATTACCAGTGGGGAAATTGAGGAAAAATTAACAATATAATATGAATACAATATATCTATAGATTAATGACACGACATATAGTAGATTACTTGTGTAATAGTACGTATCATTTTTTTCTTTCTAAAACCTGTAGTTTATAAGTTTTTTTTATTAATATTGTTGTTGCATCAATCTGCATAATGCATGTATTGTTAAAAAGGTTCAGTACATACTGATTTAGTAATTTGCATTTGGTAAGTTTTTTCTTGTTAACAAGCTGTCAGTTCGAAAAGAGTCATGATCAGATTTGGTGAGAGTTTCTTTAACAACAATAAAAAAGTTCTGGTGAGATTTTTCTTATTTCATCTATGGTCCAATATTTTTGGAAAAGACAATGGATTTTCAAAACTCACTCCATCGAATAGAAAGGAGTCTTCGATTTGAATTTTCCTTTATCTTTTCTTATGCTATTTTTTTCTTAAACAAGAAATAATAAACTTTTCTCAGAGTAATTTATTTTTTGATAAGAGTAAAATATATAAATTATTGTTTAATGGGAACATGTCTCTGAGTCACAAGTTTCTGTTTACATTACCATAGGATTGTGATACTGATGTATCTATCAAGCATTCTTGTTGTATCAAACTGCCAATAAAGCTAATAGAACTGTTTTGGGTTATTTTGATTAAGCTTGGTTAACTGAAAAAACAGGTAATATACTGAAAGGATTGCGTACAATAACATATATTAAAGTGATCAGTTGAGTCAAGTCATTTTCTTCTTTATTTCACTCGGTTTGAAGTTAAAATATAATACTTACAAAACCATGTAAGAAAAAATAATTGTATTATGCAAAATTTTCTTAGAGTTGCAATAGTAACGTCTGTACTGCCCATGTTGGGCTTATCATGAAATGACATAAAAATGTGGTTGAAACAAGGGTTTACTACACAACGTCTTCCGTGTTATATAACAATATGTCGATCGAAAAAGTATCACCACTCACTAAGTACTTTTCTCATAGTCATAGCTACTTAAGAAAATAAATTTAAGTCATAATTACAACTGTATGAGTTGTTCTTTTAACTTGATATGTTCAATCAGATTCTTTCATCCGTTACGTCTTTTATTTTTTTAAACAAAAATCAGGTTAGATTGATCTTTGTTACCGATCCAATGATCTTTACAATTTACTGGAATTTGTTAAAACATTACGTACAAAACTTACTAATGATGATAACATATGTATAGTTCGATCGAGAGACCTTCTCTTTTTTTGTTAAAATGGGTTGACCTCATGATCCTTATTCCTTATCATTCAGTGATTCAAACAAGAATTCCATTTCATTTTTTCAGAAACATTTGTTAGCACTCAAATCATACATATTAAACTCATAGTTTATATATGGGAAAATATATTTTTGAAGTGTTTACATTGAGGGACCAAAAAGACCGGTCCCCGAAGCAATAATTAGGAAACAACTTTAGTTAAGGGGCAAACATATATACCACTTCTCTCTGTTCCATTCTAGCATATACTGTAATAAATAAATTAATAATTAAATAAGTATATATGTGTTGATATATATGTAAAGTTTGGACCACACTACGAACATGTCTGCAAGAATGTAAAGAAGAAAGAGTGAGATGATGAGTACTGTGAAGCAGTGTGCTAGTTTCAAGTTTCAAGAACACTTATAAGCCCTAAAAGCTCAAAACCGCGTACTGTTTCAGACTTTTTCATATCTCTCAGATTTTTCCCTTTTTCCATACTTATGATCTCATTGTTTTTTTCTTCTTGTATTCTTTTAACGGTTATGATTGATTTGTTTTATTTTATGTATCTCCTTAAGCTATCATGGATGCTCCTTTTCTATGTTAGAAACATTCAAGTCCCTTCTCTATCAAAATATAAAAATAAACCCATTTGAATTTCTTCATAGTAAATATCTATCTGCATGCATGTACACTTATAAATGTTTTGATCCATGGTAAAGCAATATATTACTACTTTATAATCAAATTTTATTCTAATCGTAGTATTTTGTTTACACAAACACTACGACATGAGGTCAACCATTTTTAACAAAAAAAAAGTGTTGAGTCTTCAATGATAACAAGAAAATAAGAAAAATATTAGCTTGGAGGAAAAGAAAGTGCGAGTCTGCTAACGTGCGCAGTGCATCACAGAGCTGGTACTTTGGTCAATCTAACAAAGCGTCTGAATGATGACGTCATGTGTAAGTAAGGGTAATTTCGGTATACCAAGATATTGGAAAAGAAAAAGATTCTTTGTGAAATTTGGTATGAAACGGCGGAAAGAGCTTCCGTTTCGGTTGGACCACTTCCTTTTATATGTAATAATCCCGGGACTTTCTTACAAGCCCACCCCCATACAAAGGCGCGTGTCTGTCACGAGTTAAATCATCATCTTAAACAACTCTAGCATTACTTTTTGAGAATAACAACTCTAGCATTACATAAAAACAATCGCGAGTTCATTGTTTTTGGGTTACAAACTCGTCTTACTAAAAAGTTGTGATGTAATCATTATAATATTGCATTTGCATGTAAGGTCTACATATTAATTGTCACCTTTGCTATTGATGTCGTCAGTTATAAATTCATAGTAAAATGTTGAGTTTTTCTGTAATTAGTTTAGATATCACTTTTTGGACGTAGTTACTACTATCAGTTTATAATGTTTTATTGTTTCATATTAATTTATCTCATAGGAAGTCGATTTCTAGATGTTTGATTTATTGAGTTGTTTTCTTAGGAATTGGTGCGTGTATGAGGAGGATATATCTAGTTCTTTTACATGTGTATGTGTATAAGAATTGGAGAAAAAATGGTCCCAAGAAGAGGAAATAAATGCATTTTTTGTTGAAATTAGTATAAAAAAGAAAGAAATATAGAAAAGAAGAAGAAGAAAAAAAGAAAATGGAGGACCACTTAATCACCTCTCATGCACAGTCCCTTAGTTTGGGAACAATTCTTGACAAGAATTATAAGTATCCCAACTTCTGAAACTATTAATTTGGTATTATGCAAAACCACAAAGCTTTGGTTAGTCTTATCCTGTACTCTTCTCTGATAGCCTGCCTGATCTAATGATTATTATGGTTATTTACTATATATTTTAAACGTAATTACTTTATTTTCAGAGATTGTTAAAGGTTAGACGATGTAGATTGCTAGGTTACTTGGCATAAACTTGATGTATTGTATACTATAATTAAGCAAATGAAAGTGAACATTCTATCACACAAGTAACATCAATTTTTGTGACATTGTTGGTTATAAGTTATATTCAAATTTGTCATTTATAAGAAAACTCATCGGTTTATCCATCCAATGAAATAAGTAGGCTTTTTGGGTGATACTATTAATATTGTGTGGTTAAATAACTACAAACATAGTGTCGTTTTTGTCTCTTCTTTGTATCTTTTTATGTCCTCTTTTACAAGTTGGCTTGATGTTAACTAATCAAGATTATCCTACTTTAAAAGCTATATAAATTATTAATTTGTTTCCTTTTTGTTAAATATTGATAATTTGTCACTATTTCAGTGGTTTTTTCTCTAAATCACACGTGACTACTATCGCTAATTATTATATTATTATTTGCCATCAAAATGTTTATATATTTATTTATGATATGGTTAATAGTAATAGTTAAACAGAAGAGAAGTGACACTGAGACATATCTGAGAAAAGCCTGAACTCAACTTCCACTTCTGGTTTGATTTCTTGGGATTCGTCCTCCCTCATTAAGTTACCCTCCATCTATACACGAATATATATCGGATATATATATATACAATTATATGTAGAATATTATTTTCTTTCAAATTAGAACACTATCGTCAATGGTCTAGTATTGTTTATGAGACGTTATGCTTCGTGAAAATGTTTAAAAGGTAGCTGCAATGATATTTAATTACAAGGCTGCTTACACAAGCAAACCAAACTATAATTAACAACGTAACACCAAAAACTGATACCATTGAATATACTGTATTAAACTAATTGTGTTACATATGTGATATGTATAGTCCTATACACCACCATGTTACACGTATAAGTCTAGCAACATAAAATAAAATACTAAATACGTATGTGAACATTTAAATAGTAAATTTACCATCAAATCAACGTAGAGATATGTCATATGACGGTTTGTAGCTAGTTTGTGTACCCGGCAATGGTTCTCTACTTTCAAAACCTTATGAGTATAGTTTAAACACTCGACCAATGTACGTATAGGCTAATGCGTGTGTGTCTGCGCGTGTGCCGCAGTGTGTGTATAGGTCACACATATAGTTTTTGGATTTTCTTGTAATTTAACTTAGAAATTATTAGGTTCATAATTGAAGAAAGAAAATTAAACAAAGAATAGAGGGAGACACCTGTAGTATTTTCATGGTCAGACTAACGACGTCAAAGACGAAGAAAAAGAAAAACACCCTTAGTTTCATTAAGACTTACGTTTCAAAAAATACAAATCTATTACCAAAATACAAAAATGAACCAAAAATAATGTGTATAGCTGAAGAAAATTATATGGGGGAAAAAATGAAGAAATTATACTAAACTTTTATACAATTTGAAAGTAGTGAAGCCTTTTTGACCCACTTGTGGTGTAAGAGAGAGAGACTGAACATTGATTGCTAGCTATAGAGTCTAAAGGGAGGGTCATGATCACCTATCTTCTGATCTCTGAAGAGATACCCATCTGATATTTTCTCTTCCTAGGTTTTATTTTTATTTATTTATTTTACCATTTTATAATGAATTATTTATTTTGCCTGTAGTACAAATTACAGACCCATACCAAAACAATTTTTTTTTTTTTTCAAAGTACAAAACAAGAGAGAGGTGAAGCCACACAATCTCTTTTTCCTCTCTCTCTCTCTCTGTTATATCTCTTCTGTTTAATTCTTTTATTCTCCTTCCTCTATCTTCTCCTAATCTCTTTCTTTCTCTCTCTCTCTCTTTCCATCTTCACCAAAGAAATAAGAAGAAAAAAATCATATCTTTATGCAAAACTTTCTCGTAGGGTTTTAGAGCTATCTCTATTGTTTGTGTTGTGAGACAAAAGTTTGGTTCTTTGACTCTTTCTCATGGTTTGGTAACACAGGGTCTGAGATTTTTTTTTTCTTTTTCTTTCCAAAAATTTGTTTATTGATTCTTTTCAACTTTCTTGGAGATAGGTTTCACGTAGATCTTGATGAAACTCTTGTTTGTATCCCAAAAGGAGTTTCTTTTTTTCTTCTCTTCTTTTTGGGTTTTCCATTCTTGAGACGATCGACATGGCAAGAGATCAGTTCTATGGTCATAACCATCATCAACAAGAACAGCATCAAATGATTAATCAGATCCAAGGGTTTGATGAGACAAACCAAAACTCCAACGATCATCATCAACAACATCATTATAATCATCAGATCTTTGGCTCAAACTCCAACATGGGGATGATGATAGACTTCTCCAAGCAACATCAGATTAGGATGACAAGTGGGATGGATCATCATCATCATCATCAAACAAGTGGTACTACTGATCAGAATCAGCTTCTAGAAGATTCTTCATCCTCCATGAGACTATGCAATGATAATAATAATTACCAGAGTGAAGTAAATGATGAGAGAGCACCACCAAGACCAAGCCAAGGTCTCTCGCTTTCTCTCTCCTCCTCAAATCCTACAAGCATCAGTCTTCAATCCTTCGATCTCAGACCCCAACAACAACAACAACAAGGGTACTCCGGTAAATCAACACATCATCAGAACCTCCAACACAGCCAGATGATGATGATGATGATGAATAGTCACCACCAAAACAATAACAACCATATTCAGAATCAGAATCATCATCATCAGTTTCAGATTGGGAGTTCCAAGTATTTGAGTCCAGCTCAAGAGCTACTGAGAGAGTTTTGCAGTCTTGGAGTAAAAGAAAGCGATGATGAAGTGATGATGATGAAGCATACGAGGAAGCAGAAAGGCAAACAACAAGAAGAGTGGGACACAAGTAATAACAACAACAACGATCAACATCATGATCAGTCTGCAACTACTTCTTCAAAGAAACATTTTCCACCACTTCACTCTCTTGAGTTCATGGAACTTCAGAAAAGAAAAGCCAAATTACTCTCCATGCTTGAAGAGGTATATATTCTCTCTAATTTCATTAAAAAATCCATGTTTTTTAAAAGTTATTTTCGTATATATACATTTGGTTTCAGCCTATTCCTAAAAATGTAAAATACTCACAAATCTTACATATCAAAACAATTCATGGGTTTGTTAAAAATCTAATCTTTTGCTATTTGTTTCAACTTATTCCTAAAAATATAAAATACCCACAAAACTTGTATTTTTCCGATTCTTAATTAAGGTCCATATATTTCTTTAAGATGCAAATGTCTTTTATAAACAAGATAAAAAGATTCCTTTTTGTCCTCATTCTTTCATGTATTCTCTTCGAAAACAAGTTCGATCGTAACACTACGGAAAGATTAACCCTTTTAATTCCTTTACGCATTATTTCCTTTATATATAGAACCAAAATCAAAATTATTTTCTTTGCTTTTGATCTAATATGGCGACTCTAGTGGTCCTCGATATTAATAGCAATCAATTTCATCATCATAAGCCATAACGAGTTGTTTCTTTTTCATGAATGCTCATTCTATGAATCTACATGTATACGATGTACGTGACTGAAAAAAAAAAAACTTGCGTTTTCGATGACAGCTTAGAAGAAGATATGGACATTACCGAGAGCAAATGAGAATTGCGGCGACAGCGTTTGAGGCGGCGGTTGGACTGGGAGCGGCTGAGATGTACACTGCGTTAGCGTCGAGGGCAATGTCTAGGCATTTCCGGTGTTTGAAAGACGGACTTGTAGGACAGATTCAAGCAACGAGTCAAGCTTTGGGAGAACGAGAAGAGGATAATCGTGCGGTCTCAATTGCCGCACGTGGTGAGACTCCACGGTTAAGATTGCTCGATCAAGCATTGCGGCAACAGAAATCGTACCGCCAAATGAGTCTCGTGGAGGCTCATCCTTGGCGTCCACAACGCGGTTTGCCTGAACGCGCGGTCACGACGTTGAGAGCTTGGCTCTTTGAACACTTTCTTCACCCGTAAGTTACTAACTTCATTACACAACCTCTAACTTAATATTTATGCATTAAGCCATTAACTATAAGTATATATTTATTCAGTGAAAAAGTACAAATTATTCAAGTTTTACCATGCATAATCAAATAATGACTAGTTAAGTTCCTCTTAATTTAACTAATGATTGTGTAATCGTAAGAGCTATAAAATAAGTCAACATAAGCTCCATATAAGTAGATAGTCATTAGTCAACATAAGCTAATTTGAAAGTTTTAACTGGAATGGCATAAATTAAAATAAAGCACTGATAATAGTATATATGGTTATAAAGGTTTTGTTTTTACCTGAATATATGTGAACATAGAAAAAGATATATACATTTTTACATAGAGAGATTGAGATTGACTTGACAAGCTGAGGATCCAATCTTCCTTAATCTGTTAATTGCATAAAGCTTTTTCATTTTGCCTTTTTCTTTCACTTGCATCATTGGTGTGAAAGTGAGTGTACAAACATATACATACATGTATATATGTCTACATATTTAGATAATGTGTGATAAATAAAATAAAAACAAATTATATAACTGGTGGATGAAAGACAGAAATAGAGAAAGGTACAAAGTGGATTCAGAGAGAGAATCAATGTTCTTTACCTAACACTAACAAAAGAGAGAAACAATGCATAACTCCTTGCTTTTTTTTTTCTCCATGTTTTTATTTTGGACTTTTCTCCTTTTTTCTTTATTTTTATATATTTAATTTATATTTCGTAAATTATATATTTATCATATGCAAGACTTGTCTCCATCAAATTCCCAAACACTGATCAAACAATGAAACATCTTGTTAGTTTTCACCAAACCTTTTACCTTTGCTTCCACTTCTTTGCATCATTCTTCAATCATTTATATCCATTTTTTAAAATGAAAATATCATTAATTTTCACAAGACAAATCATTTCCCTAACGTAATTTTTCTTATTCTTTTATTTCATTCAGATATCCAAGCGATGTTGATAAACATATATTGGCCCGACAAACTGGTTTATCAAGAAGTCAGGTAACCAATAGGTTCACTAATTTTGCTATACTCCAAAATATCTATTTAGCTTTAGTTTAATCGAGTTATATACAACCAAACTGTTAGGTATCGAACTGGTTCATCAATGCAAGAGTTAGGCTATGGAAACCAATGATTGAAGAAATGTATTGTGAAGAAACAAGAGGAGAACAAATGGAGATTACAAACCCAATGTTCATCGAGACTAAACCGGACCCGAGCCAGATAATTCGTGTCGAACCGGAATCTTTGTCTTCCATAGTCACAAAAACCGGCATCAAAGACAACTCGAACCAGGGAACGGCGTCGTTCGGGTCAACGTTTGACTTTTCACTATACGGTAACCAAGCTGTGACATACGCCGGTGAAGGAGGGACAAGAGACGTGTCGTTGACGCTTGGGTTACAGAACGGCGGTGTGAGTTTAGCTTTATCTCCAGTGACGGCTCAAGGGGGCCCACTTTACTACGGTAGGGACCACATGGAAGGATCGGTGATGTTGGACGGTGATCAAGCTCAGAATTTGCCTTACAGGAATTTGATGGGAGCTCAATTACTTCACGATATGGTTTGAAGGAAAATTTAAAAATTAGGATTCGATACTCTATTATAAACCGATTCGGTTATGTAACGGTTTAGTTAGACAAGAAAACCAAAATTAGATATTTTTAAAATTTTACTCTTGTCTTATTGAATTGGGGATTGGTGGAGGAGAAGGAGATATAATGTCATACGAGTTAGTTGGTTCGTCAATGTCACTTCTTCGATATTTTTTTCCTATCTAGAAAGAAATATAATATTCGATTTGAAGGTCTTTTTCTCACTCTCAATACTTTTGTTATTGGTATAGTAAATCAAGTATTATTTTCCTAAAACTAAATTATATGTATCACTAAATCATTTCGGATTTCAAAAGCCATTCGGAATTCAGTGGCTAATCTAGAAAACTTTTTAACTGGGTTCAAAAATACTTTAAGGGGAGTCAAACCTGGGTTATAAGGTGTCAATAGGTAACTTTAACCATTTTTCTAGTGAACTTTTGATGTTTTACGTACAAAATTTGTTTTTATAACAAATGATAGGGTGTCAACTGACCCGTATCCACTAACGTGGATTCGCCACTGATTCGGATACTATTTCTTGTAGTAAAAACTAAAAAGTATGGTTTTAAATTCTATAATCTTATATATAATTAGGGAGTTGCTCTCTCCATCTAGAGTGTCCACATCAGCACAAAACATTAAATTGTATTTAAAATATTTATTAAATATATGACTATTCATATTTCTTTACATTTATTCATATTTAATAAAAATATACAAATAAATTAATTAATTAATAGAAAGTATGTGATAATTTGATGTTAAAAGTTATCAAAAAGTTGGAATATAAAATAGAGATGGAGTAAAGAAATATTTAACTTCAAATAGTATATATTTACCTTTTTATTCAAAGGATTATCCTATTTAAAAATGTTATAATGTGTTTACAAGTTAAAAAGTTGAATATAAATTAATTAAGATAATAGAAAGCTAATGAAAAATTAGAGTTAGAGTTTGTTTTTCTAAACAAATAGAAATGGAGTTTTATATGTAAATTTAATTGTAGTGAAAAACAAGAATATGTTTACAAATTTTAACCTTCAGTCAAATGGTCAAATGCATATACATATTTATAAATTTTAACCTTCAATCAAATACATATACATGTTTACAGTCTAATAGAAGTAAAAAAAAAAGTAAACAAACATAATATTTATAACATGATAAAATTTTAGAAATAGAAAAATCGAGATAAAGCGGGGTGTTAATATCCTAATAAATTAAAATAAATAAAAAACAAATTATTCATATTTTTTAGTGTTAGTGGTTGAGTTAACTCAAAACATAAAAGTTAACACAAAACCATCATAATTCAAATCAACGAGTATAAATAAAATTAAACAGAAAAACTATCGCAAACAACCCGCGCTTGCGCGGGCTTCAAACCTAGTTTATCCAATTAGTCTTTGTAGTTTCAGAAATATACTTAACCCCTCTTTTGTGACGACTGATATTCATATGCTTAACCCTTAAACAAACAAACAAAAATAGAAAAAGCTATTTTTATCGATTGTCCATTGGTTTAGAAAACAATTAGCATGAAATTAGGTCCCGTGGAAAACGTCAATGATAGTAACTAACACCGGCTATAATCTCTACACACACGCAATTCAAAATTTCCTCATAGACCTTTCTTTTAGTATTCTCTTTGCATATTTTCAACAATGGCCAAGCTCACCGTTACCGTCACCGTCCTCTTGTTCACGTTGGCTCTCTCCGTCGTGTCCTCCAAGCCGGAAACCGAGATCATCAACGATAACCTTAACACTTTATCAGCTGAACTCGACTCAGTTACCACAAACCCAACCCTTCCCGGACCCGAGTTAACTTCTTCCGATGAGGTCACTATACCGGTGAACTTTATGAATTTCCACACGATTAATCGTCATTTCCCTAGACGTCCTTTAATGACATCTCCTTTTCACCATCACCACCGTCCATGCCACCACCATCACCGGCACGAGCTGTTTGGACGAGGCATCCAGATCTCTTACGGCAACGACATGATCTTCTCCAGCGAAGAAAAGACGACAAGTACAGAACGTTCGTCAGACGTTGATATCCCGGCGGTCACCATGTTAGTCGACCCTTTCGCTTCGGAGATGACAAAACCCAGTCCCGGTGAGGTCGAGGCGGAAGAGGAAGATGGCTCCATGAAGATCATTGTGAAATTTATAAAGCGCAAAGAAGAAGGAGAAGATGATAAAGAGAAGTACAAGGGTTTGTTCAGGAGAAAGATTCGCAAGTTTCTCAACCATTTGGTCTGAAGAAGAAGACTCTATAGTTTGTGTTAGAGAAATTAAGATAACGAATAATAAAGCCTTCTTATTATCTATGGCTCTTCCATATTATTTGAAAAATGATGGAAGCTATGTAATAAATTCAGTAGAAGATGTGATTATATTTTGTAAAAACTTACTTTCACAATTCGATTATATTAGATTGATTGCAGAAATATGAAAGATGAAACAAACAATAACTTACATTACACTACATGTCGTCTCTGAGCATTTGGAGAGTTATTACGATTGGTTTTCGCAGAAACCACCTTGTTGGGCCGTTGAGGACAGCTCAGGGCAAGCCGTGGGGTCGACTTTCACGGCGGCGCCAACTATATCTGAGCATTTCCATACCGGAGAGCTTTTTGTTCCGGTGAGTGTCACATTGGAGAGGCAGAGACTGGTGAAAGGTGAATCTTTCAATCCTTGAAACGTGCCAGCGCGCTCGACCTTGATTCCCCAGACGTTCTTGATCGTTATACCGCTTACGACAGGAAGAGCGGACGTGTTGAAGTGATCGTCAGGGTGGTCTCCGGTGTCGCCGGAGATCTTAATCCCGGTGCGAACTTTTTCCAAGTGAACCCCTGAGATTGTGATCCCCTGAATGCTTCCTCCTCTGCCAATGTTTGTCTTGATGTGGATTCCGATCCCGGAACTGTACAAAGTGATGTTCTCGACCGTGACATTGTGGATCCCGCCAGAGGTTTCGCTTCCGATGGCTATTCCGGCGAATGGGGAAGATCCGGTGATGCGGCGGATGGTGATGTCACAGCTTGGACGGTTGTAGGCAATGCCATACTCGTCCCAACCGCTCTTCACTGCAACAAGATCGTCACCAGTGGATATGTAGGAGTCTTCTATACACACGTTAGAGCTTGAATCTGTGGCAAAATGAGTCAATAACACACAGAGACAAGTCATGGTTTTATGAAACGTAACAGAACGTAATCAAGCGTGAGGGAAATTGAGCTGAACCTGCATCAATTCCATCTGTGTTTGGGGAATCAGTTGGAGCCAAGATGGTAACATGATGAACAACAACATCACTATAAGAAAACAAGGCTAAAGCTAATTACTAATGAATATTAAGTAACAAATTCAGTGCAGATTTCAAGTTCTTGAGAGAAGAGATTGTTAAAAAAAACCTGCAATAAACAGGATGAAGTGTCCAGAAAGGTGAGTTCTGAAGAACAACGTGAGAGACGATGATGTTACTCGAGTTCTTGAATTCGATGAGACCTGGTCTTGTGAACTTTAGAGTGCCATGTCTCCACATGTTCCACCAAGGCTCTCCAGAACCATCAATCGTCCCATTTCTGCCTAGGGAACACAAAAATGGATTCTCATTTTCAGGAAACAAGACAATCCAATCTTGCTTGGAGAGGATACATTTCAAGCTGAATACAAAGTGATCTCTGAACAATACCTGTAATGACAACGTCACTAAGTCCGTCTCCATGGATAAAGCTAATGTACCTTCTTCCAGGACGCTCTCTTCCTCTGCCGTAAGAGGGCAAAGGATCAACCAAAGGCCATTTCTCTGTATCCTGAATCATTAATCAATCAAACAAGCATTTGCTTTTTAAGGCATTCCAAATGCAATCACAAACCTCAATGTACAATTATTTGAATCAAAACCTTAATCGTTAAATTTCTTCTACAAACATAAATCCCCAAATGCAATCACAGTCTCACTCACTGTTCAAAATCAGTATCATAGAGAAGCTCTATAATCAGAGAACAAACAATACCTAAACCCATAATTTCGATCTAAACCACCTTAATTACTGAATCAAGCAGCTCGAGAGGTTAGGTTAATTGATTTCTAAATTTGGTGTAATCATCACCTGAACGGCTTTGATAACAGCACCCTCGGCGAGGTACAGAGTCATGTGGCTCGTGAGATTGAAGCTCTCAGTCAAATACACACCGCGAGGCACGTACAGAAGCGTTCCTTCGCTGCTACTGTTGCCGTTTCGTATCCGATCAATCGCCGAATTAAACGCATTGGTGTTCAAGGTCGTGCCGTCACCGACGCCGCCGAAGTCCGAAATCGATAACATCCCGCTCCTGGGCTTCGTCGGAACTATCCCAGAGCAAGTGATCGGATCTCCTCCAAGCGAGAGATGGTGAGGAAAAACAGCAGAGAGCATGAACAATACGAAAAAAGAGATCGGAGGTCGCGAAACTCTCATGGCTGGTTCTACTACGAGACTTGAGCTTTCGGTAGAGTTAAGAAAGAGAGAGTCTCTGGAAAAAGTTTCTCCGTCGCCGGAGAAATATGATTACAGTGGGGATCTAGAGAAAGGCAAAATTGCCGATGAGTAAATGTTAAATAGTAATGACAAGAAAGTAAGCCAAAACTCAAAAGCAAAATCACATGACACCTTAATTTACGGTTTTGACCTCTTTTTGTTATTTGTTTTCAATTTTAAATTGATAGTATATTATTTTCGTTCTTATGCATTTGATATTTTTTCTTTACAGGTTGGAGTCATTTTATTTGACTATTATTTCAATATATTTATGAATTATTTGTATTCATGAATATCAGTTTTTACAATACTCATCACAAATATCATTGTTATGCTAGCAAAATTTTATGTTTGGCGATCTAAGTAAGCAACCAGCTTTGCTTAAATGTTTGTATATATATTTTTTTCTTCTTTTTGCTGCTTTGTATTTTATGAA